>NJDD01000289.1:289117-313257 GCA_002245505.1 Calephelis nemesis
CCGGACACAGTCAGGCTATTTGGTTGCGAGTCCCGACAAATTAGAGCGTATCCGGCTTGTACGAATTTTGTTAGGCTTTTTACATTTACGATGTTATATTTCATTGTTTAACAGAAAACACATTTTTGATTTTTTCGTTAAAAAAGTTTTATTTGTGCGTTTCGTTAATATTCAAGAAGAATTTAAATAATATGTTGATTAGTGTATCTGGAATTTAATGCTGACTGATTAATAATAAAGTACCTAAGACTGATTTGGCATTCGATTTTATTTTATATTTCACTAGAATTTAACAAAATTTATGGTAATGATTTAAAAAACTTGGTTTACATAAGTATCTTTTTTGTATCTACTGCTGAGTCAACATGCTCAATAATGTAGAGTGTTCCAATCCAAATGTCCGGTCAAACTAGCTGGACTGTCCGGCTTTTCGGTTTGGTGACCGTTCAACCCTAGTCGCAACGTTTCCTGTTTGTTGCTGGTGACACTAACTTCGGTAATAAAAATACGAAAATTAAACCAGGAATGGACGTTCCAACAATCTACAATAAACTTAATATATTCTTAATTTTACAACTTTATGACAAGGGCAGTAAATTTTATAAGTAAAAAAACGTTCACGACTATCAAATGTGATTATGAAAACACTTAAACATCACTAATATAAGACATACCTTTAAATAGTTATATACTTAATATGGGTGATATCGCCTCTGTGGTCTTTTAGACAAGTGTTAGTATTATCGAGATCTCGGGTTCAATTTTCGGGTCAAGCAACTCGAAACAAGTTTTATTTTACTTTTAAAAACAGTTTTGCCTGGGATTGGATTAGTTCCCAGTTGGCGATATGTTTGCCACCTATCACATTGTAGAACTTTAGCTAATCGTGGGTGGGTTGTATCTCAGCGTACTCTTTGGGGTGATGGATATAAAGATACTTTTCTTTATTTTTTTCAATAAAGACAGATGTTGTAACAGTCTATAGATAACTGTTATTTTCAAGAACCATAATGAAGAAAATTCAGTAAGAGATGACAACAGGACTTAAAAATTTCGTCACGGGACTTGAATCCTCAGTAGCTCAAATGGTTAGGGCGTTCGTCGGCTTGAGACGAAAGGTTACAGGTTCAAATCCTGTCTGAGGCGAAATTTTTTCTTTCTTTAAAATTTATAGAAATTTCGTACCTATTACTTCAAAATATCTTAACTTGAAATAATTGCATTAGGTGAACTTTTAAATAGTAATTTTCGAAAATTTTCGAAAACAGCCGACCGCTGAATCTGTCCG
This sequence comes from Calephelis nemesis, assembly GCA_002245505.1. NCBI lineage: Eukaryota > Metazoa > Arthropoda > Insecta > Lepidoptera > Riodinidae > Calephelis > Calephelis nemesis. The sequence continues at coordinate 290,406 of NJDD01000289.1, forward strand.
GTACTGGGGATTCCGGTATTATAATTTATTAGAATTGATATAAAATTTCAGCTTGACTAATGGCAAAATACTAACGTGAAGGGCAAAACTTAAAGAAAGAATTTATTTGAAATTAAATCTTTAATGTTTCGGGGCAGCTTATTGTAGAAACGAGTAGATTAATTCACGAAAGATAATAAAGAGATGATGTCTGTATAGACACCGCCAGATAGTTTTTATTCCTAGTGCCTAAATGTTCTGGACTTAAACACAAGGAAGGAACAAGAAGCTCTATCGTAAATGTGTTGAGGACCTACATTCAACAACCCCTTATATTAAGGTTATAAATAACCCGTATATTTGTTTTCGTACTATAAACAATGATGGCAACATTAGTTTTTAAAAATTTTGCAAAATTGATAAGTTGTGATAGACATTGTGAAAAATATGTCTCTGAACTATAAAAAAGTACTGGTGATTTGTATAGTTTATCCTCCTTCTCAGAACTGAAATATTTGATTTCTTGTAAAAAGGTCGATAACTGTAGCCGTGGTGTTCACGAAACAGCTGGTGACCACTTACAGTTATGTTAATAGAATTATTGAAAGGCCACAAACAGTGACGGCATGTAGGTGTCGCCTTAACATATTGTGGTATCGCGATGTATGCGGTCCACCGATATAACTGGCATTCCCCCTACACCCCACATACTATATCTATCTAACAAGTATCTAGCAGGTAACAGAGTTGTCTGTACATGAAACATATTCTTGGAAAATAATGAAGTGAATGAATCCTATTATCCTTTATATTTTTCCCCGTGTTGGTCCGGGCTCCTTTGCAGAATAGACCATCTGCCTTTCTTGCCAGGCAGCTCGTAAAAGGCGAGCATAGGCTTATCATCACTAACACCGTGACATCTGACTAGGTGGTAGAGTTTCGCAGCGACTCGCCCGGATTGGTACCACCGCCTTACCTATTCCTGCTGCCATAACGTCATGACGTGTTCCGGTTCGGAGGGTAAGGTAGCCGGTAAACTTACTTTTGCTCGAGGCCTAACATTCTGACCTCAGATTGGCAACGCACCATTACCATCTTTGGTGTCTCTAGGCGGCGTGAATTTCTTACCATCAGGAAATCCGTCTGCTTGTTTGCCTTCCTATAACATTAAAAAAAAATCCTTAATCGGGTGTTGGGTAGCAATGTACAGTACGATTCACGAGAGTTGACCACTGCGCAGAAGTCATATTTTAGGTCCCTTTGGAGGTGCGGTGTGCGGGGGGGACGCAATGCGTCAAGACTGAGTGAGTGTACATGCGCAGACGGCCGCCATTTGTGGTCAACTTTCGTGAATCGTACTGTAGTAAAGAACGTGAAATATCTAAACACATCCTTACTAATATTATACATATATGCGAATGTAAGTTTGTTTGTTACACTTTCACGTTAAAACTACTTTACCAATCATCATAAAACTTAATATACATGCTATTAGAGGTATTAAAAGTAACGTAGAATACTTTTTCTATGATTCTTCTTTCTTAATTGATTATGATTTTGAGTGGAGCCTCGGGTAAAACTAGTTAGTTGTAAAAAAGATCCAACCAACTCATACGCTACATAATCTGTAAAGATTCCATATGCGAAAGGCAAAAGACGGCAGTTTTATAGATTCTAAACTTCTGTCCGTCTGTATGTCACGGCCGCTTTATCCAACACTAAACAGTTTAGACTTGATCTTGAGTTTTGTGAACCACTTTACAATTGCTTTGCAACAAATTAAAGGAGTACGGTGCATAGTATCATTGCAATTAATTATTACTTAATTTTTTCATAGAATCTATACTTGTGAAATTGTTCGGTTGAAGGGCCTTTAAAATGACTTTCAGGTTCCTCAACCCATTTTTTGTCACTCTATTATATTTTGTAAGAAGTACTTTCCTTTCACCGATAGCTAACAGCTGACGCAAACGTTTAACTCTCGTCATAAGACACGATTACGATCACAGTGACAAAAGGCGATGTATAGATTTCATATAAATTTTCACTGTACAGGAATATCTGACTATGATCTGATAAGATTATAAGCAAATTCCTTTATTCTAATATAAACTTATTTGAAAAAAGATTTAGACCAGGTTGTAAATGTTCAGAAATTTATTATAATTTTTATAATAAAAATAAAAAAAAATATTATAAAAAAAAATTAAAATTTGGTATATGAATACAAAAATACGGTTGTCATACGTACCATTGGGGGAGCCGTGCTAGTTCATTGACCTCTCACATACAAAAGGCTATTTAAGCAACATAATATATCAAAATATAACCGTGGAAAACATACATAACCACACAAATCAAACGAATGTTGCAAGTACATAAGAATCTTCAAATATTGAGTTAACATTTCATAAACACGTTTGAACTTCGTCTTAGAAGGGGAGTTTCTAATGCCACATTGTTAAAGAACATTAAATAATATTATTTAAATAATTATAATGCAAATAATATAGTGTTTGAGTGAACGTTAATAGCGACTCCTTTTTTTGAATTAACACCGATTATGATATCATTCTTGATAAACATAATCGAGTCATGCTCTGTGGCAGAGCCATAGCCACTATTTAAATGCCTATCAAATAGGTATATCTTAAAATGCTACCTAGAATAAGTAAAACGTTCGTATACGAAGTATCTTCGCTACAATATGAAATGATTCGCATTTAAAGTTTCTCTGCTGGGGACTATACTCTGCAGTAGATCCGGCTGAAATTCATACTCTTAGCTACTTGTTTTTTTATTTTATTTTAACAATGTCTCTTTTTCTAACTGAACATTATAGGAAGCATCGTTACAACATTATACTCGTTGGAGATACAGGATTTTAAGATGTAATTGATCGGTATTTATGAGAGTAGCTCTGCTCCAGAGCATGACACTCAAAATCTACCTACTAGGTATGTAACCCTTTTACACAGCGGCAAACGGCGGGTGTCAAATGAGATTTTGAACGCGAATAATCTATACTTATTCGGGTCATAAGTTCTGTCACATGTTTATTGTAAAATAATAATCACCTGTTTGTTTTTAGAATAATCATTTCTTTATCAAACCTTCTTATGTTAATTACGTTTACTCAAAATTACCTATATTTTCAAAACAGGACTTCAACTCGCCCTGCCAGTCGTCTACAGCAGCACGCACGCACACTTTGATGAGGGATGCCTTGATTGACTCCAAATTAAGATGAGGTTTTAAGCTGGCTTTCTGCTCCAAGTGTTGCCATATTTTGTAATCTAACGGATTCGAGTCTGTACTGAAAGAGGGCCAGTCTTCGTGGCCGATGAAGTCAATTTCATGTGCAGTCAGCCAGTCTTGCTTGCTTCTTGCTCTATGGGCTGGCGCAGAATCTTGTTAATAATAGGAATACCTAGCATTTTTTTGTGGCCAGCATTTTAATTGAAAAGTTTTTATTGTGTGACAGAAGTTATGACCCGACTAAGTTTATATCTATAAAAATAAATAACCATTTCACGCACACACACACATCATGACTCAATGGTGACAGAAATATATAGGCTGTGGTACCAATTCGAGCGAGCAGCTGCGCGTCACCGTACCACCTTTTTTATGACTGACTCCACTAGTACAACAGTCCAGTAACATGTTTCACTGGACAACTTCCAGCTTGGGATGGAGTCGTCACTTCCTTTTATCAACAAAAGAAAAGTCCTGTGCTCAAAGCTAAAGGCATCTGTAAGAAAATGTTTTATTTGATTTAAGAGTTTGACACAAAACATTGTTTACAGGTGAAAGCTCCAGCATATTACATGGGCACGCCAGCGCCCAGCACCCTACCTCGTGGAGGCTCCCTCCTGCGAGCATTCTCTCCTGCTGCACCCCCAGTACCAGCTGATCGAGTGAAAACTATTCCTCCACCAAGTGCCCAAGGTAAAATACTTGTTAACCCAATTTGAAAAAGGAGAAGGTTATGGTAGGGGTAGGGAGAAGGTTATGTTCGACTCTCATATTTTTTATGCATGCAATATGCAAATAAAAATATGCAATCGACTTCTTTGTCATTTCTGACGCAATTTAAAAAATGTTTTTATTTTTATTTTAAAGAGAATAAGACTTTTGAGGTAGTCTTATTGCCAAAAAGTCAGCATACGATGACGAGATCCCAGGTTAATCGACAAAACTCCTGAATTTTCCTGTATTTAGAGTTTTACTGCCCTTAAATTATTTCACTGTGTATACGAAATATTTCAAAAATGTATGAAAGTGGAAATTAAGGCTTAATTGATGCTTAGAGAATTGTGATGGACAAGAAATACTTAATCTTCAAAATACTTTATAAAATTTTTGTAACATGTACCACGTCGGTTCAGTAATTTTAAAGCCTCAGGTACAAGAGTATAGATATGTCATTAATCCAAAAACAGTGTCAAAAAGCCACAATTTTAAATTGAATACTGTGTACAAAGCAAAATATCACCAATATAAAAAGATATTGAAGTTATAGTGAAGATCAAAAATTGTTTAAAGGCGCGCTGTAAGCCTTTCGCAATAGTAGTATAGTACGGATCAATATCTGTTTGGTTTGTATGAGTCTGCATTTTATACTCGTACGGCAACGTAGTTATGGAGCTGAGTGATTCCGTGAGTGTTTCCGCCTCAGTGACGGCTGTGTGTGTAGGTCCCACCGCTCCCAGCAAACCGGTGCGTTCGTACGTCCCGGGCAGCGGGTCCGAGAGGTGTTTCCCTTTTGCTGCCGGCGATTGCAATCGGGTTACCGACCAACTGTACACTACCCCCGGTAACCCCCCACTTCTCCGGCTAACTTTTCGCTTCGGAATTCTATTTTGCTTAATGCTTCGTTGTTTTCTAAATCCTACTGAACCTGAAGTTCTCACATTATTATAACTCTAAACACTTTCAATGTCTATGCGTACACGCTTTTTAGATTGCGTAACTGTATTCTTTAACATTGCTCCATTAACTAATTTCTAAATATGTTTGACTGTGAATTATCTAATCCCTTCGCAATGTATACGTCCCCGTACGAAATAACGACGGGTGTCCGGCCGTACCTATAGTACGTACCTACAACATAAATACGTACGTAAGTACTGTCGACGCGCCGGGCGGGCAACACAACACGCTGACACCGCTTTGGCAAAATACCTTTTACACAGTTAGGAAATATCCTCTAGATAAATAATGCATAGAACTTGAGATGCAGTTTGTACTTTTGTAATTAATACATTTATTATTTTGATTAAAACAAGTAACCAATCATTTATTCCGAACCTAAAATTATTTAAAACTAGAAATAATACTGATATGTTTGTTGTATGTGTTGGATGTAAGAAAAGATCACGCTGTCTTTGTATTTCATAATTAAGAAAGTTGTACTATTATAACATTTAATGTTTTTTGTCAATTTTTCGGCATGACGGATTTCAATATTATATATATGACGCACTTGTCCTGTTTGCCAGACACTTTTACAAATAATTTGGGGCCCCTAAAACTTTACTTTATTAATGTCAACACATAAGTAGTTTACTTACTGCCAGACCATTCGGCTTATTCGCCTACGGGCATGCTTACATTCTCGTCTTAGCTTCTCCGAGAAGAGAAACTAGATTTTGCAGCGTCAAAGTAACTTGTCCTGTCGTTTACCTTTATTAATTAAGTTCAGAGTTTATTTTATTTATTAATGTTATTCTCGTTTAAACTAAATAAATTATACAACAGGAACGAGTCGTTGCTACATGCACACGACGTTGCTGCGCCGCCATCCACTGCTATGTTTGAATCTCTTTCATGTGTTGCGTATGACTTTCTTTTGGTCTATTGTAAAACATACGCCTAATGAAGGCTTATCATCATCATCTTACAATGTTATGTAATGTTGAACTCGGTGGTGATCAGTATAAAACCACGTCACGAGGAGCGCATGTGTAAATTATTGCTAAAATGTGATGAAAATCCTATTTATTAATTTATAAATTAAAAAAGAATTGTAATTAGTAGGTATTTCCATTTTCAATATAATAATACCTAACTAAACTAGCTTATATGTGCGTGTTATATATTTCGCTATATGTTTTTTTATTTCACTTAAGTGCTTGTTCACTCGTACGATTGTCGCGCTGCGATTTAATGTTTGTCTCTATCTCATTATGTTACTGTTTATTAGAACATACACCAAGTAAACGTTAATTATCACTCAATAAATTTAACGTAATGAAATAAAAAAATCGCATGCGACATTCGTGTTGCCATCGGGAGAGTGAACACAAATAATAAGTTATCGCTTGTGTTGTCGCGCGATGTAGTTGTGGCCACTTCTCACTATTTCTTTCCAATGATTAATATAATAATTCCAATGAAAATAACGACTCGTTTGATTGAGACTTTTGGCTCAGGTGAAGGTTACATGTCATCGCCGGAACGGACCGCTCCGCGAGCTCCCTACGAAGATCCATACTACACGCAGTTCCTGGGACCTGCTGCAGGCCGACCAACAATAACTCCAGTCATCGACGAAGAAACTAAGTAATTCCTTCCTTCAATGAATCATTTACGAAAATCTTTCTAATAAATGTTCATCTCTAGGTCACATAAAATTAAAAATTGAAGGTTTGTTTCTGTTTGTTGAATTCTTTTGTATTTTGTGGGATTTGTCAACAACTAAGTACATGGCTCACTCGACGGACTCGACTAGACAAGACGAGAGTGCGTGCGTCATTGGCCTGCGGGTGTAGTCCGGTGAAGTTGTAAAAACTGCGAGGCTAGCAACACATTATTCCTTCAATGAAATGGTCTGCGGCAGTGCCGCCATCTTTTACATATTACAGATTGTGCGTTACAGCGGTTTTTTTTAATTGAAAGAGTAAATATTTAAAATAAAATATAAGTAATTTTTTACCAAAATGAACCCTACTAGGTCGTAATAATACCGCAAATCATATGAAAACAAAATAGTATTACAGCGCGACCCAATCCGAATATGTCACTTAGTTTTCACAAGGTTTATTATCTAATATGATTTGTGATTCCAGCGAAACGGTGATGATAGACGATACGTATCAGATGTACGGAGTGAACCCGATCACGACGGCGCCGCGCCCCATGCCCAGGCCTCCCTACGACGCCAGGTATCGCGGGATGTTCATATCCGCTGTAATATTTTTCTTGAATATAATCATCGCATTAATGTAATAAATGAACCGCACCGTTTACTAACTTTAACGTGACCTGTGTGGGATCCGGCGACCTTCGGCGGTGTCGTGCCCGATCGCATCCAGTCTACTCAAACTTTAGACAACACAACATTTATAATTTGAGTAAAACAACTGTTGCATTCATTTTGAAATTTTCAATTTGTTGTTCTTTTATTGGTATCTTATTTAAAATGAAGAAAATATTGTGTTGATATTACTTAGAAATGCTGTGCGATATTGTGGCCACAATCCTTAGGAGCTACGCGATTTCTTGTGCCCTTTGTAATTTGAATATTTATCGAAGAGGTCGTAATCAAGAGTAGCGAGTCAAAACATGAAATTAAAAAGTAAAAATAAAAAAAGCAATGTAACTTAACGATCACAAGAGAACGATCACGCTGTGATACCACCGGATTTAATGTTATATACAAGTTATATTCAAATAATATACAGGTGTGTTGACTCGTTACATGTAGTAATTAATCGTTTTACTATAATATATATTGAAAGAGCGAATAACAAACAGATGGTCATAACTAAGTTTGTGAAACTTGTTGGCATATTTCGCGCTAACTCTTATGTTTGTCAGGCTGGGTGGGCCAGTAGATGACATGCAGCGTCTTCGGGTTGAGAAAATGGAACGCCAACTAGCAAATCTGACAGGGCTTGTCCAGAAGGCTCTACAAGTGCCGGGACCAAGCAGTGTTCCCACTGCTGCTCCCAGACAGGATTACCAGCCTTATGCGACGGCTAGACCTGCTGGCCAAGGTGAGCAGCAATCTACGTGCGTCCTCTCGCACATCCGTTTCCTTACCAATTTCCTTGCGATTTAAATAATTACCTAAATAAAGTAAACAGTAATTTGAAGTTCACTCGAGGGATCTTTAACATACAGTACATACATCGTATATTTTGTAACACTGTCAATGTTTTCAATGTTTTCAAATGCTCAATATTCCGACGGTCCCGGTAAGTGTTGGGATGTTAATGTGGCTTGCATTTTCCTACATTCAGATGGCGCGCGATATGCCAGCTCCGAGAGACCTCCCAAATTAGGGAGAGACAGATTTCGTAAGTGTGTTTCGAGCGGCCCGAAATTTGCTAATGCATTGCTAATGTTGTTTGGGATATGATATGTTTTTGGAAATGGTACGCTCATTGATGATTGTGTTTGTGGCCGTTGGAGTACGCTTTCCGCAATGAAATTAATAACCGCAAGCTATGAGTTTTACTTTATTACCTGGTGAATAAATGCTCCGTCCTAATAGTGAGCTTCTTCCGCTACTCTCGGAATGTGGCTAGGGAAAGTGCAGCTTTCTCTTTGACGCCACCACCACGTGCGCCGTACGAGGTGGCAATTCGGGCAATTTCTCATCCAATTAAATTTACATTCGCAATGCATAGCTCACTCTCCATACATGATCACGCCGAACGCTTGCTTGCTGATTCCTGTGGTTTTACGTAGATCCAGCTTCACCTCGATTAACTTTTTTAAACAGTAATTATTCATCCGCTGTCATTTTGTCATTCCGATATGATGCTGTTACAGTATGAAATCATTATTGACTGTAAATTATCGATCGTATAATCGTAGTAGTCGTGCGCAGTAAAATATCGAAACTTGCTGTATTTTTTATCAAAATGAGCTTTTATAAGTCGTAGAAGTCTGTTGCTACAATGAGTATTATTTATAGTGCAAAGTATTTAGAAGTAACATATTATATACATAGTTACATATTCACAAAAGTAATATTTAAGGCTATTTTATGATTTGGAGTAAATTATTGAGTTGGTGACCGGATGGCTTCCTGTGAGTTGTTGACGTAAACATAGATCGTGTGATTGTCTGAGTATTTTCCATTTTGTGGGGGTGAAACTATTTCAACAGTTTTCGTATGCATATTATCCCTGTATAAAATGACACTTTCCTTTTTCATAAATCTACCTTTAGTGCACCTATAGTAGGATTTGAATGAAATTGTAAATTAAATTTAAAAAACGAGTCTCTTACTTATTCTTGACAATTAAATTGACACATTTTAACACAAGTCGATTTGTTCATTAATTCCTTATCTTTTGTTTTATACAACACTATTTGTGATCTACTCACATCAACTTCTCAACTCCTATTTGAATGTGAATTGCACTACTTTTTATCAGACAATGTTATGGTTTCCTAACACAGTTTACCAGTTTTATATTGTTTTGAGAATGATTTTTTCTAATTTATTATTTTTGCTACGGTTGATGTAATATAACAATTTCAAATTGACTGTTTCAGAAAAGTCAGTCTCTTTTGAGAAATCCGTGTCATTTAGCGACGACCCTCCGGACATGAACTCGCCCAAACAACATTCGCCACAGCACTCAGGTACGCATCATACATATTACAACTTCAAATATCCGCAAGCTTAGAGTATAACAGTAATTATCTAGTACTGTGTGGTGACAGGGTGTTGATTTGTTTACATTCAGATTATGTTGACGTAACGTTACTCGGTGATGGTTCTTTACTGCTGTTACGTCTGCTGGATTTAACTGCGTATTCGGGTTAGAAACGGCTGTGAACTTAATACATTCTTAGTTAATGTAAAACAAAATATATTGAATAAAAACAGAAATTGCTTCGCTGCCCCAGAAGTTAAAACAAGAAAAAAACTTACTAGAAAAAGATTTAAAGACCTTAGTAGATGGCGAATCTTCCGAAATGTTTCAAATTTAATTAGTCTGTAAACAAATCTGAATTCATAAATTTTATTATTATTTATAATTTTGTTATATAAATTTTCGAACCCAATATAAATTTTATTATATTTACCTTATTTATTAAGTTCAAACATGTATAAATTCGACAGAGTTACTTGAATCAGTTAAAGTTACGATTGAATCTGAACATAGCATTAATTTACATTAGTTCTTTTTTCGTTCAAATTTGTCTGTGAAAGTTATGTGAGTTCCCGATGTGCTTATCCCAAAATTCTCCCAACAAATTAATGTGTACTTTAAAGAAAAGCTGTCACCTATGTAGGCTCTTATTATTTAAACGTTGGAAGATATTAGATTTGAAGCATATTGCTAATGTTACACACAAGTACATTCATACGATCTCAAAGCTTGTGTATCACCGATAGGTTCAAAGAAAGATGGAACCAAATCTAGGCTTTGGTTTTAAGTTGAACGCGATTTGCAGTAAAATGCAAAAAGTAAAAAATAAGGTAAAATAAATGCCTGAGTTTTTGCTAATCTTGCATGTTTCATGTCGTGACTGCTTCTTACAGTCATGTCGTTGATGTTCGATAGACTGTGTGATCTTGCAACCAAAAAGCCGATATCAAAAAGAAATGACATACATAGTTTTTCATCATTTGATCATCGAAATTCTACTTCTGCGTAGTGTTGCTACATTTTTTGTTTTAAAATTATCAACATTACATACATTTTTATATTAACCAGTACAATACAGTAGGTTGACTAAAATTCTATTACTAATATAAGTACAGATATCTTTAACGTTAGAAGTAGCCCCTTTTAATAAATTTCTTGTACTAGTGTTTGTTCGGTCAAATAAAAGAAAGGAACGTATGTTTAATAAATATCAAACTTTGCACCTACAAATTATTGGAATGAAAATAGTGATACCTATTGAACTTTGTTCTTGTGATATTTTTCAACAACATCTATTATGTTATGAATGGATTTGTTTTGTTTTCCAGTCATGTATGTTAGTAAACGTTGAGTTTTATAATTAGTAAGAAAACGATAAGTCCGACACAGCCAAATCACACTTCATTCGATTCCAATACGATCAGATATCATTTATAATTTCTGTCTCCTCTTTTGTAGTTAAGATCATAACCATATTCATAACTGTTGTATTTGATTTCTTTCCGCTTACTTCTTTGCCATAACAAGCTGATACCAAACCAACAAAACCAGCGATCAAGTCATCCACATTACCCCGGACGTCATCTCAAGGTAACTTCTTTATATCCCTTCACATAGATATATTTGGTTCGGGTTCACTGCTAACGATAGCGCTTCATACTTTTAAACTTACGCTGCGGTGGCTGACCGACACTTGTTTACGAAACTTACCTACCGCTATGGAGTGAGAACGGAACGGGAATGTAACATAGCTGAGCAGTTGCTTGTATGGTCGCCGTTCATCGCTGTTATTTAATTAGATCTGTGCCGTGTGAGTTTCGACATCAGACTATTTTATTTCTATTCATTTATAGAGCGCGATCGTCTTAAACCGGCTCCTCCGCCTAAGCCAGCCGGGCTGGTTGGCCAGCAGCTCAATATCCCGCAAAACAAGCCCTGCACTCTTAACGTAAATGCTGACTTTTTCAACCAACTTCGCATTCTTCAGAAACAAAGTCGGGATCTTCGAATTGAGGTTTGTATTTTTAAATGTGTTCTGAAGCTTGGCGACATCTTGTGCGAATTTTTAAGCGTTTGCGAATTTGCAAAACTAGCGAAAAGATCTATTTGTATGAGTATTTACGATTACATTCGCAGACCCGCAATTTGCGTCGATCCACGTTAGCGCAGTCTATGCAGATGAGGCAGATGATGGCGGATACCATTGTAAAGATAGGTACTTTGGCAGCTACCTTCTGCGAACAAGATCCAGACTCGGTAAGATATATTTTGTCACTAAATACAGATACGTAGCTAGTATAGGCGCAATTCGCTAATTTCATTACTTAAAGCACGTGATGTGACGTGGGCAGTTCGGACTTCGGATTGATTCGTGATTACAGATTTTGTAGGGTTCGATTTATCATATTCGTATTTATTGTTAGAAATAATATGATAGTTTGAATTTAAATTCACGGAATCAAAATACTTTTGCCTATATTATTTAAAAAAAAACGTGTTATTACTTTATACTATAATGCAGAACTACTATTGTAACAAAGAGAGTTCAATAATACACCTGCTCATCAAACAAAAAGAAGAAGCAAGTATCTATTGACAGTTGCTGGCAGTTGGTTTCCCTTAGAAATGGTAATAGCCATTTTCGTGTTACACGTCCGTTATCTGTAGGTGGCATAAATAATGTGTCTGCACGTTTTGTTGTGAGCCACTTATTTCAAAATCAACACATTGTCAATGTAACGTAGTTTGTTTTGATAAAACAATTGTCATTTTTACAGCAACTTACTCGTGAAGAAGAGATATATAGACAAGATATGCTGTTGTTAGAAAACGATTTGTACGAACTTGAAGCGACTGTTGAAAGACTTCGTGGCCAAGCTGCGAACAGGTAATATTTTAACTCATGATCGCGTTTAAAACTCACGATCGTTCCTTCAAAAAAATATGTCTTGGATTTACTGTTGTTATACAGTGGTGTTTATTGCCTAAAGACAAAAAACTCAAATTATTTTGTTCATAATATGTTATATTTTTAACTACCCCGTAAGTGACTTGGCTGGAAGATAATATGTATACTTACGTATACATATATTTATTATTCATGATATGATTATGATAATATGTATACGTACGTTATACTTACTTATACATACATATCTTGACACCAAGCCTTACCTGTTAGGCGGAGAGTATCGAGTGCCAAACCTTACGATCCTGACACATACCATAGAGTGTCCACCTTGGTCTCCTCGGGTACCAACCTACATCCATCCACTTTCACATTGTATATCTGCTTTGTCAATCTTTCATTAGTAATTCTTATTTACATTTCTTATTATCAGTTATACTTATTTACATTCATGTATCATTTCAGGGAGACACGAGTGAATATGGCAGACATTGAACGTATCGCTATGGTTCTGTCGAAAAGCAGTAAAACCGTCGCTGATTGGAAATTGAAATTTCCAATCCTGCAAGATACCATGAAAGCCAAACTTGCAGCGGAAATGGAAAAGGTGATTGAAACGTAATCGTTTTTAATAGCCAAGAATTATAATTCTAACATATTATAATTCTTTTAAGGTGATAAATTATTAACTCTGTAAGGACATGAATTTATTCTTGATTCTACAATTTCAGGTTGTTCGAAAAGAAAAGATGTTAGAAGAGGAACCAGAGCGCTTAGAGTTAGCATTAAGGCGCTGCAAGAAACTGACTGGGACGCTAGTTACGTTGAAACGGTAATAAATCTAATAAACTCATTTGATTTCATTTGAAAATGAGATTCTAACTGTTTCTAATGACGTAGGCTTGCTTGCGTACAAGAACAACGACTGCCTATCACAGACGGCCGCGTTTCTCCATCATCTTCTCAAAGCTCCACCATCACTGCGGGACCATCATCTGATGATTACCAATCTGAGAGCAATGCATGCCATGTGACCCAAAATAATAAGGTAATCAATGAAATCAATTATCTTTTAGAAATTACTGAACAAGTATAAGTTTAGGAAGAAAATTTTCAAATTTTAACATCACTACATATTGAATTGATAAAATTTTCGATTAAAACAATGACGATAAAATTTTCTTCCCTTGACGGGGTAATTTTAGAAAAAGTAAGCGAAGACAATACACACATCGAAAGTTTTTAATTGGGCAAATCTTTTTCACCTTCATCAACAAAGACAAGTTGTGAAGTTTTCCGAATAGTATTTATTGGATTCCTTTGTGTGAGATAAGAAATGTGTGCATTGTTGTCGCTTTCAGGCTAATTTGATTAATTATATTAGGTATAGCAATTGTTATAACATATTAAACTAAGTTTTGCAAAATTAAATGTCATGAGAATTTTTGTGAAGGTAAAGCAGACTTCTCGATATGTAATGAATATCAAAACGTATTTCATGCCGATATTATTATTCGCTTAACAATTGCAGGTTTGCCAAAAGTTTAAAATTTGCATTTTTTTCCGACACTTCGATTATTTTGCGGAGTGTTTGTATAACATCTTGGTTAACCCTAGCAGCTTTTTGATCGAAATGTTATGCCCTTGTAGTAGCTATTATGCACTTTTCGGCTTTTTAAAATTATAAGCATGTGTCCCTCTTGTTTTATAGAACCTAAGTTAGTTTTGATCAATATCGTTATTTTAACCACGAACTTCTTTTTTAATAAGGCGTTTTAAAAATCGATTGTTGTAGCTTTTTATACCAAGAAAAAATATTTTATATTTTTTTACCCTAAAGTATATTTTCTTACTACAAACATTGTTATTTAATGTGTATCATTCCTATGTATTCTGGATGCTGTGATGAAATTGGCCGCAAAAATTTTGTTCTCACAAAAATTGTTTTCGCCCAAAAGTACCTACAATGCTTCTAATAAAATTGGCATACTCAAAATTTATCTTTCGTTCAATCCAGCGTCATCCTCTGTCGCAAGCTTACCTATAAATACGATTGTATGTAAATCGTATTTTAGTGTTACATTTATTTAACAATGTTGGAGTGCATTTAAGTGGCACTTTTTTTACTAAACTGCTGACATTATTGGATCTTTTTTATATCGACGAAAAGATGAATGTTGAACATCAGTTAAAACTAGTTCGATATTTTTTTTAATTAATATTATCTGTAAAACTTGAACGTATATAATTATTACAGTGTGACAGAGTGTGACGAGAAGCACAAAATCAGAATACAAAAAATATTGAAATTGTTTTGCACATGTCCTGCAACCAAAGCACTGTCCATAAACGTTGCATTTTTACTCCTTGCTTCAGGAAAACAATGCCAATTTTAAGTAGCACATGTCGAATCATTAAACAGTGTTACCATCTTTGGCAATGTGGTAGGCCATACAACCAATAGCTTTAATGCTGCAATGGAAAGCGGTTACGTCCAGTCTTCTCTGTAAGCTGTAAGTTTTAAGGGAATCAACACATCGCAATCAGTCACTTCATTTCCGATCGTTTTCGTTTTAGTTACACATTTGCGTATCACAAATGAAGTGGCTTTAAGATGCTATGTCCCGGAGGCACGATACAATATTTAGGTTGACATTATTGACAACGACTATTTGCGACTGGTCCAAATCGATATTTATTTTATCCTAATATGAAATACTTGCGTTTTGTCATTATTGTCGTATTGTTTTAATGATGAATTTCATCGTCTTTTTTCCGTGATGGTACCCGTCAGTTCGCCTGGAGACAGAGCCAATACTTCAGAGAAGCTATTGTTCTTAACGAGTAATAATTCTCTTCGTAATATATCCATATTATTATTATTATTATTCATGAACTACGTTTAAATAATAATTTGTATATTTTTATTCCACATACATATTTTTTACTTTTCTTATTATATTTTCTTTCGATATTCATCTTTTCTTATTTATGTAAATTAACACCAATTTGCTACATATATGTAGGCATGTTAACGCACACTGGTTCATGAAGCTTTAGCCATATTGTCTGAGGAACTGCTTAAAATCATTGACTTACTAGATCTTTTACATATTTTTTCCAGTTCAATCAGTATTGAAAAAATCGGTACGCATGCATATACTTAAATACATATTCTTCGAATTTTAGTACTAATTAATTAGTCAATTTACTGGAAAATTATGTGCTTTTACATAATTGGACGGTCTGAAGTTTCGCTGCAATTGTTGGTTATTTACGAATTAACTTTTTCAAAAGGCCTGTCTAATAGTATTGCCAGTTGGGGCTGTGATAAACCTTAAAAGCACTAGTTTCCCTCAAACCGTTACGTAACTTAGAGGGCTCCATGTGCTATAAGCTGTTGTATCACAGTTTTTCTTCAAAAATGTTCTTTCATCCTCAGCTAGAAAGTTTGATGCCTGCATCTTTCTGGTAGTTGCATGTAAATATTTCAACAACTTCTGTAGAAAAAAATATGTTGCACTTTTCTTATTATCGGTTAATAGTATTTTCAAAATGGCGAGATATTTTACAGTTAACTAAATATAATAACAATTTAATATTTTTGTGTGTTACGTATCTATGTAGTGTAATAAATTTTCTACTGCCAAAGTGTGATTATGAAATACTACTCTTTATGATTGTAGTGGGTTCAGATCGAACTTCGATTGTGGAGATTTGTTGAGTTCTTGCGATATTTCCGCAACTTGACAAAATTAAATGCTAAATGACAATGTAAAGCCCCTACCCATACGGAATGGTATTTATGTCCATATATATAACAATAATATGTTTTAACGACAACTTTTTGGAAAAGACACTTGTAACTTTTAGATTTTTGTAACAGTTCTTAGATAAAACACATTATTCTTTTATTCACGCCTAAGTAGAGCATTAACAAAATACATTTAGCCTGCGTTATTATGGTTGGGTACCTTTCATACGGTATTGCAATATTGTTCATTTCATCTCAAGTATGAAACTACACTACTTTTAGATTACACTATTACACTATTTTTAGATTTTGTGATTGTAAAATAAACATGTACATATAATGAACTTGTACTAAGAGCATAATATTTAATTAATATTGACCAGATGTTCGACAGCTTCGCTTTTGATTGCAAGCATTTGCTCGTTAGTCTAATTTACATTGTCATGGAAACCACTGAAGCGATCAGGATGACTTCCATATACTTCTTCTAATTGCGTTTATCACGTTATCTATTTGATAAAACTTGTTCGTGTCGCATTTTTACCACTCTTTGAACAATATTTGGCTGTTATGTAGGTAATCGCCTATGCTATACCTAAAAAATACTCTAAAGTGGAAATTTGTTATTGTATTATTTGATAAAGAGTTATAATAAGAAAATTTGACCCTATGCCAGTCATTGATTTTGCTTAATTGCTTGATGGTTTATTTTAAATTAAGAAAAAGCACGGCATTTACCAATTTAAAAATAACTTTTACGCTATAATTTTCTTGAAAGTCAATACGTCGCGATATAACCGCTTGTGAGTTTTAAATTTTTAACCAATAAAACAAAGTTTTCATATATTTTTTCGCAAATTACTCAAAAAGCACGTATTTTTAAAGTATGTAAGGCGATTAGAGACACAGAACAAATAAAGTTGTACTTTAACCTAAATTGAAAGTTTAAAATTAAAGTATGCATTTTTCTGTGGCAATTTATTCAATCTTTTTTGAAGCAATTATTTAGTTTTTTATCCCATAAGGGCCACTTGCACGTTCCGGGGTTACGTTTAATAACGGGTTAAACTATCAAATATATATTGAACTAGTCCCATGTTAGAAGCTAACTTTGAGTTAAATATTTAACCCAGGAACGTGCAAGTGGGCCTAAGAGTTGCAAAAATAATAACTAAGAGAGTCATTATTATAAAAAAGCGTTTTTCCTGTTTTATTATTTGACTATAAAATGTGAATAAACCACTCCTTCATTACCGTAACATTTGTTATAGAAAACAGATGTGACCTATTTACAATTCTCTTTAAGTACTAACAATACGCTTCGATATTTGGCCAGTTTAAAAGTGTATTTTTTTAAAAGTGTCTAGTTTTAGACGGGCTTGTGTTGAAATGGCCCGATTTAGTTTTTTAAGAAAACATGTTAACTTTATTTTCGGCGAAAAGTAACTTAATTCTGACATTAAATATAAAATAAAAGATTGAAATATTTAAATTAGAAATACACAAAACTTTGCACTATAAAAAAATGTTGTGTACCGCCAAAAAATTTCAGTCATTTTAAAGAAAATGTACCTATATATTTATCAAAGTTAGAAAAAATACTGTACACTTAAAGCTCGTTTTTTTTTCAAATCACTTCTATAAAATGTTGCATAACATACATAAATGAAGAAAATGGTAAATTGGTAATAATTGTATTTTTATATATGGGTAGTAATTAATAAATGATTTTTCATATTTTACTGTGGAATAAAAAAAGGAACCAACATCGCTTTAACCGACTAAACAACTAAACGACTAAACAACTTGTAAATGTGACTCAGAAGTGAGATGGGTCTATAATTTTTTAATAAGGTTTTGTCCCCTTTCTTGAAAATGAGAACTACCACACTTCTGGTCCACAGTTCTGGAACACTGCCTTCGAGGATGACGGAATTAAATAGCTTCTGGAGGACCTTAAGTACTGGCATTCCACCCGCTATCAGTAGCTCAGCAGTGATTCCATCGTCCCCCGGCGCTTTATTGTTCTTCAGTTGTTTCAGAGCCATCCGAATCTTGTACAGGCTGACGTCCGGGATGTCTTCGGTTGTAATGTCGGGTGAGTTTAGCTCTAGGTTCTTTAGCTAAACTAACAACGGGTCGTGTTGAATTGTACAGCTGTCCATAGAACTTCTCGACCTCTCTCAAAATCTCATCCTTAGATAAAATTACGGTGCCATTTTCGGTCTTCGGTTTTATCAATTGGGTCTGACCAATAGACAAATCCTTAGCGAACACCCTGGAGCCCTTATTACGCTCGATAAATTGTTTAATACAAGACTTATTAAAGGTACGCAGGTCTGTCCGCAACGCCTTAGAGACCTGTTTATTTAGCTCCCTGTACTTTTGCATGTCAACTGAAGACTGCAATCGCATTTCATCCCGTTCGCCTATGAGTTTGAGAGTAAGGGCTGAGAGCTTTTGTGTTCTTTTCTTGCTTCGGGTCTTAAAAAATTTAGACCTGGCCGCTTGGACAGCTTGCACAAACCCATTATTCAAATTGTCCGTTGATTCGCATTCTGCACGGCATTCGAAGCGATTTTGAAGTTCGAGCTGAAAGTTTTCGGGATTTCGGCATTGGACTGGGGTTGGATGGAGCGTAGACTTCATCAGCCGTGACTGTTCAAGCCTTGTATTAAGATTCAATTACCATCCGATGATCACTGCCGGTTTTCAGCTTGTTGATCACAGTGACATCATTGAATATGTGACGTCTGGTAGACAAAATGAAGTCTATCTCGTTTTTTGTCGACCCATCCGGGCTAATCCAGGTCCATTTACGATGTAGCTTTTTTCTGAAAAAGGAATTTATCATAAAGAGTCCTTCCTTCTCCATAAATTCAGCTAACCGTTGTTGGCCCCTAGGATTACGCCTGCCAAAACCAAATTACCCCACTTTCAGCTCATCGCTCTCTCTCATACCCAGCTTTGCGTTGAAGTCGCCCATCACCAACGTGTAGTGTGTTTTGCAGGTATGGAACGCTTTCGATATGTCCTCGTACATCGCCTCCACCTCGTCGTCAGAGTGCGCCGAAGTCGGGGCGTAGACCTGTATGACCTTCAGCGAATACCGTTTGGTAATTCTGAGTATCAGGTACGCCACTCCTGTCGACACACTCGCGATCGCCTCCACGTTGTTGTGAGTGACCTCCGGCAGGGCGTCACCTTCCCGGTAGTAGAACAAGTTATCGGACTTTAGGATTATCGAGTCCTCTCCCTGTCTTCGGACTTCAGATAATCCCACAACGTCCCAGCGTAACTTGTAAAAACACTCTTCCAACTCCAGAATCTTCTCGTCAGTCCGGAGCGTGCGGCAATTGTGCGTTACCAGGGCCAACGTTTCGTGTCTGGGTTGATATTTAATTTATTCTGGTATCTTTATAAGTATTTCTGTATCTTCTTCACGCCAATATCTCCGAAGAGGTAGGCAGAGGTACACCAGACACTAAGTCCCACAATGTGATAGGTGGCAAGCTTATCGCCAAACGGGTGCTATCTTATCCCGGGCGATATTATTACATTTGAAAATACAATTTTTCTGTTTTTTACTGCCCAACCCGGGGTTCGATCCCAGGACCTCAAAAAATTTGACGCCGCACCGCTAGACCACAGAGGCCTGATGAAATCTTTTACCCTGCTCTTTATTAAAATCACGCAATCTGGAATCGGAAATTGGTCTAAATGCAAGTGCAGGTAGTGGATTTTTATGACCTAACTCTTGCAAGTTTGACGGCTTGCTCTTAACAAGCTTTATATGGTTTTCAGATTTCTTGTAGCCTAGGAAATTACTCATAACCAAAATGAATGAATTCCAAGCTATGGATTTCACTTCAGTCGTTGGTTCCACAGAAGTGGGGTCTTTTACGACTTGCCTTATCTGTGGCCCATCAAAAATACTTTCATTCAATTTTCCTTTGCTTAATCTTGGAAACTTGCATGAAATAAAATTAAAACAGTCTCCATTTTTGTCAAGTGCATTCGGATTAAGCAGACAACATCTTTTTGCGGAAGCCATATCGAAACTGACAGCAAAATGTGTGCTAGTGCCGAAAAAAACGAAAATCTAAATAAAATTTTTGAATGAGAGTAGTTTGCTATAACTCAAAAACAAAAAGCTCTGAAAGAGACAGAAAAAATTAAAACTGAAACAGCCACCTTTATTATTTTTGTAAACCAGTGTTATTTATTAGTAATTACTGAAAAATATTAGGTACAACATTATTTGTTTTGTCTTTATAGTTAATTATTATTCAAAACATTTTTTCTGAATGTATTTATCGTAGCCGTAATGAACTTAGGACGCAATTTCCTTTACTCTTTGTATACATAAGTCTTTATAGTTTGTGGCAATCTAGTAGGTGGTAGTCACAGATCAATATCGTGTAATGGCTGTGTCATAAGTGACAATTTGTCTTAAAACTCTTTCGACAAGTTTGTAAGTATCAAACCTCTTTTAATATAATATTTTAGGTTTTTGAGTTGACTTCCAACCATCCATACTTATTAATATTGTAAATGCAAAAGCCTGTATATATTTCTGTTGGTCTCTCACGGCTGAACTGCAGAACCAGTTTATATGAAATTTGATATTTTATGATTGGATAAAATTTTGTATGAATATCGTTATTATTCGACGCTGGAAAAACAGCTAGTTCTAAATAATATGTCGTAGATTTGCTCAAATAGCATCCCATATTGGCCTAAGTCCGCTAAGTGGAATTAGACCATTTGCCTTTCTGCCAAACAGCACATAACATAGTTCAAACATAAAAGACGATAACCGGTAAGTCATAAAAAAAGTTTGAGACACGATTCGATCCTTAGCAGCAGCAAGCAACAGCTATTTACAAAGAAATCTGCCATTTTTAGCCTTAAACGAGGGTGTCGACGTGTGTAAAGCTTGTGTAAAATTGTATGAACATTATTTCCTCTTATAGCAAGTGTATGCATTCTTTGTGATCAAATTATTAGTAAAGCTGTTAAACATCAAATGTGGTAAAAAAGTTTTCATTTAAAATATAATTGACATAAACACAAGTTGACATGAACAGTATTTAGTTATCGATATCGGTTGTACGGTATGAAATCGGTACCCATTCCAGTTATATTGTTTACTATTGATTAACTTTCTTTCTGGTTAAACCGCATGACACTTGTTAGTCTACGGCTTTGTAAGTGATTGTGCATCTTGCTGTTTTTATTTTTGTTGCAGCCCATTCTCGATAGCCGACGCAGCTCTAGAACCTCGGGCGCCCAATGAGATCCGATAATTACCTCCTCGCATCACCTCTCTATTCACCGCGTTTATTCTTAGCGTTTGGAATACATCTAAGGCGTGCATCTTACATGTAGTCGCGACGCTAACTGTCCTTGTTTAATGTCCCTTCTAAAGTTCCACGTGAAATGTTCTCGACCTCCTCCCCTCGGGCCGATTGTAACCCTCTAACACGAACACACCCGACAGAGCCGCACTCGCCGNNNCACAGCCGCACTCGCCGTTCGAGGTTAAGTACTACCTCCCTCACACTCCTGTTTGCCCTTACAAACTAAAATGTCAAGTAAAAGTGGTTTTGAGCCCGCATCCGGAGCACAGGTAATTTTTTTCTGAATTTTGTGTACGCTTATCAAGTATTTGGACATAACTTGTTGTGAGACAGCACATGGAAGACGAATATTGAAGTAGATTCAGCTCACTTAGCTTGCGATTTAGTTTGAATCAAATTTGATCTTCAGCTTTCTTTATTATGTAGATAATTGGCATAATTACAGTATACTTACACATATTTTTGAAAATTTTGACTAATGGCAAAATCATCACAATTGTTAAGAGTGAAGTTCTATCTCAATTATTTCATGCATTTTATAGTTCACATAATAATTATGTAATATTTTCTATATCACATTTACTCAAGTACCTATATCTTACATTAATGTCGATATGTATATGTTACATTTGTTTTTGCGCCTGTACCATTTGTCCGAATATGACCATCACATAGGCTCTACTTACCACGTCATAGGCTGGACACATTTTATCTTTAATATTTTTGCTCTCGAATATTGTCGCGAGTGTCGGTGCTACCTGCACAGCCTCAATGGGAGAATATAACGGAGCACGACGAAGCCACACGAGACCGGTGAAATGATTCGATAGCAAGAACGAGGGCAATCGCCTTTTTATGTTTTATTCTTTTTGAATGATTGTGATCGCATTAGGACATTTAGCTCTATACATTGTGAATACTGAGTGTTCTTAATGGATCTTATTATACTTGAATGATTGTTTTTAAATGTTTTGTCAAGTCAGTGTTTATGTACTCGTTTTAACAGTGATGTCGCATTGAACGCTAAAACTTGCAAGGTTTGCGACCTCGCCGTTAAAGTGTGTGAAGATTGTCAGGCCCAGCTAGAAGTTGGTGGAATGGTGCACAGGGTGCCGTCGCCGGGCGAGCGCGCGGAGCGGACGTGCGGCCAGAGAACGCCCTCGATGCGCTACTAGACGAGCTGCAGACGTTCTCGAAGCCGGGGCGGGGCGAGGGGGCGCTGCGGCGG
>NJDD01000289.1:313359-337514 GCA_002245505.1 Calephelis nemesis
CCGCCCGCCGCCGCCACCACCCCGCACCTCGTCTCGCTCGCCCCTCGCATCGCCCACCTCCCCCTCTTCCCCACCCCGCGCGGACGATCCCAACGACGAAAAATCACGCCAAGCCCTCCTCGAACAGCGCCATCAAGAACTCCTAAAAAAGCAAAAAGCACTACAGGAACAGTACGCACGTCTACAAATGATCCAACGCAGTGGCCCCACCCTGCCCGCGAATGCGCAACCGGACTTAAAGAAGACCGGTAGCGAGTCGAATCTCCTGACCAAAATGAATCTGAATTTAGCTCCGGCTACCTTGTCCGGTAGCATGACTCACTTGGCTGGTGAAAGTGATTTAAAAAAATGTGAATTGTCGTCCGAAATGGCCACTGCGCAGGTTAAGATATCTGAGGTGTCGACCACCAGTAAGGTTTACGAGACTGACATACTGTGACCGTGTAACCACTGCATTATATCTGTATAAATTAGACTTTGGTATGTAGACAATTGTGTCATAATGGCGTTAACCTCGTCTTCGTCCTTATCCTTTAGCGTATAATCTTAACATAATCACCACGAAACACTCCTTTTCCCAAATTTTTAAACTGTACATCATATATTAAACAAGTACATGGCACGTATACTGGTACCCGATTGATGTATGTAGCAGAATCAAAACAAAACAAAAAAAAAACATTAAAAATATATTATCTGTGTCAGCAACTATTAAGTGTTATAATAAATGTCGCTCATTGTAGTCACTGTCAGTAACGCGTTCGCGGGCAAATCGTTTGTCAATTTTAAGATCTAAAATAAAGTAAATCAATACATAATTTCGACATGTCGTTAACTTGCAATTTGTTAGGTGACCGAATAAGCCTATCAATAAATAACGTGAAGCTGACTAAAGTACGGCCGACCATACAATAATTATATTAATTAGTTAGACAATGCAACAATAATGAGCAACATTAGGTGGACGGTGACGTTAAATTATTTATTAATACACTATTTATGGCAATTTAACCAAATGTGTATATAAGTAGACAACAACTTACGAGCTTCCTGCAAATTTTCAATTAAACAACGGAAATTAACAGAAACTTGTCCCGTTCAAAAGCAGTTTGTGGGACAAAAACTTTCAATTTATTCAGCGTTTAACAAAATTAATTTCTACCTTCGTCTTATTTAGTTACGAAATACTAAAGTTACTTTTATTTAAATCATGTAATGTTTTTCGTAAATCAATTAATTACATATCTATTAACAAACGCAAACATTTGCCCGCAATACGTACTCGTAATATACGTGTTATTAATGTAGGTCAATTTGTGCTCAAGCCCTGCCCCGACTCACAAACCTGTACCCAAAACTATTTTACTAAACTATGTTTGAACTTAATTTATGATGAAAAGCAGCTTCATCCATTCGATTTATTTCAGTGATAAATAAAGCTTGCCATAGTTAATAGCTACTTCAATGTACTAAACAATATATGGTTTTTAAAATATGTGCCAAGTCCTTTAGTTCAAACGCTAATTAACATTCAGGCACTTGAAATAAAATTATTTGTAACGGTTTCGTGATTACTTCAGGCACAACGAAGACATGTATAATATAATGGAAGCTAGCGTGGAATACATTTCACTCAGAAACTATTTAATATTTTTGACGGTTGGATTTGATCAAATTAATATGAATATAATCGTATAATGTACGACAGGCATAACGTTGTAAGGTTCAAGCACCAAACTTAAAATTATTCATGACTATCGTTCTGTAGCGAGTGGAACAGTAGTGCCAAATCGGAATATTTGCTGTCACCATTTGATATATAAACATTTCGGGCAGTCGTCATTTTTATCAAGAACAATGTTATGTCGAAATCTTTGACTATTTATAATAGTAATTGTTGATATAAACATTACATATAATCTTGTTTTCAAAATAGATAACTAGGCAAATTATTTGATTAGCGCCAAGTTATGGAAATTATACATTAAGTACAAACAACTTGTAATGTTTTGGTATTGTTAAATATGTTATCTTCAAAGATGTCGGTTAAAATAATGTTTACTGTGTAATGTAATAATAATATGTTTTGCAGTATTGCGTACTGACTAGTTTAATTTGGAGTATCGAACAATAGCTCATTATTATGTATTGACTGTGATAAGCCTAACGTTACCGTTACCTTCAAAATGCATAAGAATTGAAGTTTTAATGTTGATTTGGCTATGGTGTCAGTTCATTTCCTAGTGTCGGTAGTCGTTCCAACTGAAGTCTAGCATCTTCCGTATGGTGTGCTGTATCGGTACTCGCACATGATATCCGTCAATAATATTAGCATAGTTAATTCGTACGTACGTAGTGTCCGTACTCACTTATAACTATAATATGATATGTAGCGTAAATGTGGTCAAATTGATTGAATTATGAAATGACGAGTGATATTGTTGTATAAAGTTTATGTGTTAAAATATTCTTATTTTTAGACTCAAAATATATCTGCATAGACGTTGTATAGAGTCTAGATTTAGCGATAGGGTATATATATATATATAAATATATGTATATTACGCCAAATTAATGTTCGCCTCTTATTGTTAATTGCGAGTTACTATTCACCTTCTAAATGACCACGTGTGGCGTCAAATTTACTATATTTATATTCAACACTTGGACAACCGAGCCTCGCTCAGTATTTTTTATAAAACGACGTTTTCTGAAATTGAAACCCGGCAAGATCGATTTATCACCTCCAAATAACCTGAATGCAAAATTTTATTAAAATGTTATTTGATTTTAAGGTATTAGACTATACATGGACAGATGAGTAACAAACACACTAACAACTAAAATAATACCTAACTAAATATAGGTATATGTTACTTTACTGAACTTTTAGATTCGAGCAATAAGATAAAAAAAAACCTTTGCAAAATTTTATTCCAGTCAAACCATAACCATAAGTCAAGAACACTTGTTTTAATTCGTTTTTTTTTAAGAAAGAATTAATTGCCAACTGTGTCTAATCATAAGCCGCCCGTGGCATTTAGAAATGATTCACATTTTTACTATACGTGCACAAAATGCATTAAAGCACTTAGATATTAATTTGTGGCATTGTACGGTTGAATAATATAAGATAAAGTAAACATCCAGATATATTAGTTAAACACAATGTACTCAATGTTCCATTTATTGATTTCCCGCTCTGTAACTTGTAGCTTTTGGTTTGCCTCAGTCCCCAAACTAAACTACACTAAAACTAGTGTTTCGCACACAACGACGTTTACTTGTTGTAATTTCCTACGAGCAGTGGCGTCTAGTTCCCAGCACGTAGACCACCGTACGCACCCCAGCTCCTAGCGTATTCTGTAAGAGAACAGTACGACTCACCTACACCGACAGTTTATTCAACGGAATGTCGTTTAAATAATAGAAACCGTACGTACATTTTACATACAAAATTTGATATTACGTCAGTGCTCAAGTTACAGCCATAATTTAAATTGAAACCCATTAACTACGTACTTACTTCAGCACACTTTGTGATACTTAATAAAAAAAGACGCCGACATATTCTTATAGCAGTAGAAATGATACCTGTTTCTTTTTTGTTTTGCCACATAATGGAATTTACAAAATAGTATACCGATAAAAGATAATATATATTTTCATAAAAAATATATTTGAATAAGAAAGCAGGCGATCCTTTGAAGAGCACCGCAAAAACATTGTATTGCTTAAATGATGTTGAAAAAAAATTATAAATGTAAGTATCAAACGAGTTCCCGCAAGTTGTCGACCGCGTTCACTCTGTTTGGAGTGGCTCCAACATACCCATGATTAAAACCACTTCGGTCAGTGGAAACTTGTGACGTGAGTCCCGCGACCTTCGGGTCTCTCAACTTCTTTCCAACATCAATGGAATGTAGTAGTAGTACCTAAGTGTGCAACTTAATAATATTTCTGCGAAGAGCTAAAATTCACACGGTCGACTGAAGTTCGGTCGTACCACAAATATTAAAGAAGATGATACGCGATCTGAGAAAGCACGTCGAAAGACAATGAATTAAAGTTTTATCTAAATCTCACTTCCTACATTTCAATTCTGATGACTCAAATAATCAAGAAATCCTATGACAGAATTACTTATATCTAATTATAAGAATAAACTTTCATACTTTGGGTACTTAAGCACTTTGTTTTCAGTTTTCTGGTTACTGAATAATAGATTAATGAATATAATTATGTCACCTACCTAATATATCATATACCTAAATGTGTCACTACGTGAATGTTTCTTGATAAGTGAGCGTTAAGTTTTACTCATCATTACGTATTCTGGAACTTCACGTTAGTCATAAAATGTTACACCTACTTTATCTGGACTAGATAATGCGCAATATCTTACTTCTGAACCTTTCGCTACGTGACCAATCCTAGATTTCTGATTTTGTTCAATAACCGTCTGGTTAATCTTTTATGAAATCCAATTATCTGAAAATTACTCTTAAGTTTATGACTTTCCGTTGTTGTAGTATTATTCATTTACTAATAGTAAACGATCGGTGGTTTCTGTTACAATACAATTATTACTCAAACGTTGAAGGTACCTACTTATATAATTTGTTTTATAGCTTTTCTGTGATTCGTTTAGTTCCTTATTCACGTACGTATATACCTAGAATATTTTTTTTGCAAAATCATCATTTTCTCTTCGAATAAGTACCTGCACCAAAAATACGGAGCAACACGATGTAGGCGGTAAGACGAAATGCTCATAATTAGCTCTGTCTCAACTGAACGTACTTACATTTATGTACTTCTAGGTACGTAAATTTGCAACGGCTGTTCGAAAGTTAAGTCAAATCGCAGATCGGAACAAAAACTTTCACGTGGTACCTACCTAATATACCACCGCCACCTTCACAGGTTCTTATCTAGATCTGGAATGTGACTGAACTGTCGAGTCGGTCGACTCATCTTATAGGAATTGTGAGGGTATCCATACATTCCGGATATTTTCTGATTTTGATAGGTTTTTTTAAAGTTTTACGATATTCTTATGAAAATGATACTTTAGTATCGTCGGCGGTATTTTTACGTATTGTTTATTTTTTATAAATTAACCGACACACTTGTCGCGTGCCAAATATGTTATTTATATTGTATTACTAATACGATTATCATTAAGATTTACAAAGGAATATTTATTAATTAGTATTGAGTTTTACCATATTATTTAGTATTCACTTGCATATGTTGTATTTTAAAAGCAAAGCTAAAAATTTTGTTGTTATTTTGAATATTAATGCATATTTGCAATGTATTGTTTATTTGGAAGATGTTTTGTTACTTGACTAGTTTCATACCTAATTATAGCTTCAAATGTTTTAATGTGGAATTAAATATATACACGTCAAGTTACCTTTTAGTTTTATTTCGTTACCGACGAGGGCCGCGGTTGCAATCAACTGCGACTGCCGACTGGAACCCTGTCCCTCGACATCCCGCAAAACAGAAATTTTTAAAATGCTGGCAAGTATGAGATGGACTCGCCCATAAAGGATTCTGTAGTACCTAATCGTAATATACAGAGCCTTTTCCATGAGTGGGTAAAGATTACGTTCGGAAATGTACATGTCGAAATCTATGATTCAAAGATTAACTAAGTACCTACATATAATTTACAGAGACGGCAGTGAGTATAGTAAACTTGACAAGGTGTAAACTCGTGCGGTTTTCTTTCTTTCTTTCTTTCGTCTTTTTCTACACGGTTCCGCGATTCTAAACTACATAGCACCATCTTTTGATAGTGAAGCACAATTATTTTTAGTGTTGGTGTTACAATACCTATAAAAAAACTAACTCGGAAATGTACATCGTACTTACTCGGAAATGTATATATTTTTTACTTTTTTAGTTCTCTCATTTTGGAAGTTACGCGGGGTGTTGGAAACTTCAATTTAGTACCGGTGTCGGTGATGGTTTAGTAACAAAGCGAACTATGTAAAACACTTGTACCTAAAATGACACAAAGATATTTTCATAATATTTTATTGATAAGTGATGCTACAATAATATGATATAAATTGACTTAAAATACTAAATTACAGTCCCTAAACTTTGGTGTGCTGACTACGCCTCCGATGTATAAACCTGTAACAAGCAAAATATTTAGAATTAATTAAATCATTATTGTTGTAGCAACATAAAATCATTTGTGTGTGTTACGTTTTTACAACAAACAACAAACGTGCCACATTCGTCGGTGTCTGCAAACTTTGAAATGTTATCATAACTGCGACTTTAATTATTTACATACACTGCGACTTTAATTAATTACATACCTAGCTACCTCATTTTATTTTTAAGATTGGAAACTAAAGTACAAAATCCAGGTACTTTTTATTTGCCCAAAATTTAAACAGTACTATAAAATTAATTCCACCTGAACTTGTGCTGAAGATAGGTAGGTCCAACCTAAAGAATATGTATTTTATTTAAGCAAATGCAAAGCAAACACGCAGACGACAACGATCACACACGCGACGTTGGCAATTTACGAATCTGAGGCTACAATATCTGCCTTAAGTTACATTGTTACAAGTTTGTCATAACTTACTTTTTTATCGGTTTACAAATATTATGTTAAATCGAATATCTGTTCGTTCAGAAAAAAAAGTGTGTGTACTTATGTAGGTACACGCGTTAGAAGTTATACTTCTTTGGCATAATAAGATAAAAATCTTTTTAAAAAATTTATCTTTTGCCTTATTTTACATTTGTAGTCAAAATGACACTAACCATAGAAATAAAGAAATATTGTGAATACAGTTGTCAGTTCTCACGCAAACATACGTAGATGTCCTTACTTTTACTTTGTTGGTACCTTTTTTTGAAAAACTAAAATGTTATCTATAGCTAACTTCATCATGTCGGTTTTTCGTGACGGTGTGCGCGCGCATCGTAAAAATTTACCCTCATCATTTTTTCCTAACGCGTCAAAAGAAGTATAACTTCAAAAATATAAATTTTGGACTGACGAATAATGATGAAGAGCGTATTAAGCCGTAACTAGTATTATTATTTTGTTAGCAGATATTCGAGCGAACTGGCAAAACTCAGATTTTCAAATTTACCATAGTTTACTCGTTTTGACCTAACATGTATTTGACGAGTGGCCAGTGCTGCCACGCACCTTACTACATGAGCTATGTACCTACATTATACAATTGTCGTTAATACTCCTCTTATCACTTATATCTAAGCTTTCATGGTAAACCTGGCCAGTTAAGCGGCTTTTAGATGTTAATTTCTGATGCATTTTGTTCTATTCCTTGAAGTACCTACGATTAATTTAAATGTTACCGGTAGCAAATAAGCCTCTTTTCCAAACTCCTAATTAAAAGTTTTCCTTACCTTTTTTTTTACTCTTATATTATATGTGTCAATGTAATTCTGCAGCGCCAAATAAATAAACCTGTACTGCACTTTGTTCTGCACCATGCCGTTTCTCTGCGCCCGCACCAGTTTCACCGTGTTATGTACATCTATTTCACAATTCATGCCTGAAATATTTTTTGCCTATATTATGTACAAATTTGTAAGCGAAAATTTTACACAGGATGTTCGAGTATTCACGTTATTTCAGTGAAGTTAGCGTAATAGCGTTAAATATCGTTTGTTGGAATTTAAGGGCAATAATATACATACCTACATTAACATATAATACAACTAACAAAAAAAGAGGAAATTCATTATAATTTAAAAAATAGGTTAAGGCGACTAAAATAGACAAAGGAACAGAGTTTTTTAACATTTTTGTAATTCAGGACAGTGTCTGTTTCCCTGTCGCGATTCACGTCGAGCCTGCTGGGACGAACGTAATGAAATTTATCCATATTTCAGAAACACGAATCAAAGCGACACGCGAAACATTCACATTATCTAGTATCGTTTTCACAGTTGGAGCTTTATGATTTCGTGTTGTCGACATTTTATATGAAAATATTTTTGGTGGGATTTCATGTATTTTTGTAGGTTGTCTTTTATAAGATAAAATAGCAAACAAGCATACGGCTGTACACGCACATGGTAAAAGTTAACAGCTGCACAGATGTTGAATGTGCGAAGCTATCTCGTTGCAGAGATATACAAATTACTGTGCAAATATACCTGCCGGTTAACCCAACCCTGCGGAGCGGAACGTGACACTGCCAGGAATAGGTGAGGCGGTGGATTCCTGCCACTACTAGTTCTAGCACGGCACTCTACCAGTAGTTTTCTCGTTGGCGATGACCCATTTAAACTTTGCTCGCCTCTTACAAGCTGGCTAGCAGGAAGGCAGGTGGTCTATTCTGTACATGAGACAGTTGTACCACTATTGCGACTACGTAGAAGCTCGCCCTGAAAGGTGCTGCCGCTTTTACATATTTCTGCAGTCGTAGCGACAATGGTCGCCGTTGGCGTGCTCCGTGCTAGTAGGCAGGCTAACCGCCAGATTCACACATCTGCCTTAAGATGTCGGCCGTAAGAGTAGAAAAGAGTAGCGAGGCGCTATTGTATTATTTTATGCAGAGTACCTATTATATACACCATCAAAAACCTTTTTTTTTTTAAAAACCAGTTTGGTTCTCTTGAATTTCGTTTTCATGAAAATTGGAATTGGATATTATTATGTCATTGTAGGGACATATTCTTGAATACAGTACTAAAGCATTCATAACACTAAGGTAATGAAAAACAATAAATTCCTTAATCAAATACATTACGTTTTTTTGGAACTAAACGCTAATAATCCGCTAGTACCTACCTACTGTGTTCAAGAGTACCGACTTAACATATCTGATTGTTATTTGCATGAAATCGAGATTCAAAGGTATATAATCATACAGTTTGTAGTATGGTTAGACTTTTTCGTTGTTAGGTATTTATATAAATAGTTTGTAACACAAATTTTCAGTTTTTTAGTAGCTACTTCAGAATGTTTTCTTGAATTTTGTACATATTTTGTGAAAACAGCTGTCCATTATTTCACTGTAAGTTTACAAAACTATTCCATCATTAAATTAATTGATTCCACAATATTAAAATACAGACGTACCTACGTTAATGGCTACATCCGCACTTATTCATTACTTAGTGAAATTTAACGGGAACATTTTTACTCTAACTTACTTGACAATCACACACAACCGATTGATCGTTTTTAACACATACAGCTTATAGATCTCACCTGATAGTTTGATTTTTTCCATGAGCATGTCCAGAACAATGAAGGTCCCCGTCCGCCCGACACCGGCCGAGCAGTGGACACACAACACGTTCTGAAATAAAAAACGAATAGATAATTAATTAACTACAACAAAACATCAAACAACCACTGATACATTGAGTTATATAAGTACCCTTTGTGTTAGGTACTCCCGTACCTATTTATGCTGTGTGTACCATTCTTGTAAGTAAAGTAGCCCAAAGACTTGCACGTAAGCCTCTAAAATTCCGTAATATTTAGGTCATGCCTAGAGGCAAGAGTTATCTACTTAGTGATATACCTACCTAGGTGTTTCCATAAGACGGTAGATACCTATTTGTATATATACAAAATGTATATCTCTCATCGATCCAGCAATCAGGATAGCCGTATCTAAGGTAAATGAACAGTCGGTATTATTACATATACATAAACTTTACTTATCTATTTACTGATTAGTGACAAATAAAATCATAAAAATCAAAGTTTTATTTGAAACATGAACGAAAACAAAAAGCACTGCTGCTCCTATTCACCCGATACCCGATGGAGTATTTAAGATTATATTTTAAAAGTGTAATACAGAATGCCGACCTTTCTTGACATGAATTCGCTTTGTTTTAGTTGTTTGAATTGGGTGGTTTTTGGTATAGAGTATTTGATAGCAGCTTTGCCTAATGTGAGCCTTTTGCTTCTGACATCTTCTTCTGAGTTCTGATTGCATGGCAAAGACTTTCAATTTGGTGTTTAGGCTCAGTTTTTCGTGAATATTTTTAAAGCATAAAACATTTCTACTCATTCGTCCAGTAGCATTAGCGGTCATTGAGAGCATTGGGGGGTAAATAAAAACATTCTTAATTACCCGTCTGATACCATTCCCAATTACTTACCCAAAACAGTCTAAATAAATACAAATGGCCACCATTTTCTAAGATAAATTTGGAGAACTACAAATTACACGAGGTTTGTAAATACGTAGTACGTGCAGGATAGTACCGAAATATGCTGTGTGTCATCGCAAAAATATGATATTTACATCTATAATAAGACATGACCAAAATTATAACACAAAAAAAAAACGCCAAACTGTGACGGCATACGCGCGGCCCTTCGTCTTCACTGTCGCACGGGTACTGAGGGGCGCTGGATGCATCCGAAGAATGAGTGCAGAGTGGTGTAGTGCGAGGGAATTATTAGTTAGCTAGCTAATCCCAATTACCCTGTGTTCTTAATTCCCCCACTTTCCCCTATTAGATTCACACGTAGAAAAGTTGCAGTCACAGCGTCCCAAAAATAAGAGTCAAAGCCCTGGCTACCATTCTGTACTTGCAGCATATAATCCACTAGGTTCACACAATTAGATTAATAAACCTGTATTAATAAACATCATCATCGTCGGACGCCTATTGTTCTCAGTACAGCTTGAAATTGTGTAGACGCGTATTTATTAGGATCATGACCGCAACAGTGGATCCACACTTTTGATACCTACCTCTTGTAGGTACATAATACCGACAAAACTTATTACCAACATTTTCAAAAATCAACAAATTGAAACGGACTAGGAATGCTTCATTGAATCAATTAAATTTAGAAAATAGTTTACATTTTTTTCCTAAATGTCAGTACATACTTGGTCTGGTGCGTGTTTGTCTTGTGTTACTTGGTGCATCCGCCTGTTGATGTCTTCTATGAAGGATAAGACGCCGTCGGGCTCGGCGGGGGCGCTGTGGTCCGGCCACGTCTGGGAACATAATCAACATCACAGTTACTTTAATTAATATCGTTTGATGGGTAGATAAACATTTTACTCGTTTTAATACGATAGCGACAAACCAGTAGATAGGTAGGTACCTCAGTAAGTGCCGGGATGTCGACGTCATTCTGGCAAAAATGTCGATCCCGATGATTGCTTTATTTGAACTAACTTACACACTGCTTGTACTTTTCACTGGTGGTGGAGTTCTATGCAGCAACTTACCCGGGTGGTGTATATCACTCTGTCGTGTACCTGCCCGGAGGGTAGGGTAGCCTATACACTTACACAATAGACCCAGCATCCCGTCCACAGGATAGCGACACACGCACCTGTAACATCTATAGTGTCTATATTAACTCTTACCATCAGAAGAGCCGTGCTTGTTCGCTGATCCTTACATGATAAAAACACTAATAAGTCAGAACAGAAGGATTACTGAAGAACCTGGAATTATGATATGTTGGAAATTGCAATCGAGTAGGTATCGGATTTGTTGAATTTATTTGTAACAAAATGTTGATAATCCGCTAGTGCTTTGTTCAAAAGTACCGGCAATGACATAGGTATACCTCTCCAATTGGCATGATATCGAGATTCAGGAGTAATCCTATCGGTTTCGTCTCGTAACAATTATGCAATTTCATCAATGGACGTCAATGTAAACAATGTACCTTGTGCAAGTCTTTAAGTGCAAACTATATCGAAGAAGTCTAGATCTCACTTCCCAATATAACTCCATCCCATGTATGTGGATTAAGATCACTTGCTAGCATTTGACAATGGTTACTTTATGATGATGGAAGCTCTTAATCATCAGGTCAACTAAAAAAAGTACCAATTCTTCAAGAATCTGAATCTTTCAATTGTCTCGAGAGGCTCGATAATTTTTGACACCAAAAAATATATAGTAGGATGAGACCCAATGAAAAAGGAAGGAAATATGATTAAAATGAAAGTTTTTTTTCACTTTTTAACTTTTTTAAAGGCTTCAGCGCTAGTCTATTTAGTTCGTTCGGTAGATATTTATTATGGAGAAGTTCTGATGATGAACCCAAGAGTAGTTAGACACTTTCCACTATCCCACTATAATATTAGAAATCTGAAAGTTCATTTGTTCGTTTTTTCCTGACTGATCTGAACGAAATTCAGCAAAGGAGCTGGAGAGTAAACATAAAGGACTAGCAGAAAACAGGCTGACCGTCAAGCGTCTTTTTGAGGGAATCGGAAACATTTACTCAGACGCAAGAGAGACTTGCGGAACAGGCTGACCGTCAAGCGTCTTTGATGGGATTGGGAGACATTTACACAGGCGCCAGGGAGAAGATCAGCTAGCGCTCAGGCTCACCGTCAAGCACAAAATAGAAGCATTTTTAGTAGGTTTAATAGGAAAGTTTTTGTTAACGCAGGATTATATTATGACCATACGTTACAGCTTAAAAAATCTCCTTTGATTTTACTTAATTGGAAAAATGATTAAAAATTTCAGCATTGTGATCCCTTAAAATTCAAAGATGAAACGCGGGCTTAAGCTTGTGATAAGGTATTATTACTTTTGCTTGGTGAACCAACTGAACCGATAAAGTCTCTTTTATTTTGCAATTCTGATGGACCTCGAAGATTTTTAAGCAATATGCGCAAATGCAATAATTGTTTTCAAACGACGTCGTTTGGAGTAAGTAGACACATCATTATGCCAGGATGTTCATTGTTCACCCAGATTTTTCTGTGAAAGGTCAAATTTATCACAGAATCGGTTCATACTAATATTATAAATCTGAAGAGTTTGTTTGTTTGTTTGACCGATTTCAAAAAATCTTTCAATCTTAAATAGCCTATTTATCGAGGAAGACTGTAGTCTGCCTGTAGCCTGTAGGCTAGATATCATTATGCTACGAGGGATCCTATGCCCCTATCCGGAGAAGTAACGCTGCGTGCGATGCGTTCGGTCACTTTAACCTTTTTTTATGCGAACCAAATTTGTTTTAAAATACTTAATGCACTATTTGCGAAGCTGTTTTTATAAACATGATATTAATCCTTATCCAAATAAATGCGTTATTCATTACAAGTATTTAATTTATAACAAAATTCCTATGTCTGTACATGAGATGTCGCAGTTTTAAAATAACATCCCATGATTTAGTACTGCGACCACAGCTAATGTGCAAAGCCGGCAAGTTTTCATGAGGGGAAGGCGGTCGCGGTGGTCCAAGTTAGCTCTACAAGATGTTAGACTAACAGGAAAAAGATCTCAACTTAATCGGCAGTCTGCCACAGCAAAACGGCTGCCACTTTTGAGCAGCAATGAGACAGATAATGAAAATGATTTATGTTGAGTCGGAACATATAAAAAAACTTTTTTCTCCTTAAACTATCTTTAATATTCATGTACCCCACACCAAGAGTGACCGCTCATGCCACTCTACCCCTGGAAGGTCCCGTTCTTTAAATGTGAATGTGAATTACCATTGTTGGTACTAATTTTGAGCTGAATGATTTTTTGGCAACATTCAACCCTGAAAATTTTGTTGCTACAATTTGTAAATGTGAGTTTCTGAAAATATCCCCGAAGGGTTAGTTCTGCCTAATCGCACAACCAGAGCACATAGGTGATCTGGTCATAGAAATAGCCGAAGCCATTAAGTCCCAAAATATGATAGGTGGCAATCCTGCAGCCAATCGGGCACTTATCCAATCCCGCGCAAGTGGCAACGTTACTTTGAGTAGAAAATTGAAACTTCACATTTTCCATTTGTTTTTTTTTGTTGTTGTTGCCCGGAGATCGAACCCAAGATCTCAAGAAGTCATGTCCGACAGTCCGATGCTGGACGGTTCGACCACAAAGACGATCAAGGGCGGATCCAGTCTTCGTGTCAGGGGGGGGGTCATATACTCGAGGTTTAATCATGTCTAATATGACGTTCGACAACATGCCTTTGTAATTAGTAACTTTTTATTCAACACTAGCCGACCCGGCTAACTTCTTTCACTTGGCAATCGATACTCTCTGCCTGCCCTTCAGGGGGACTTCGCGTGAAGATATGTATGTATATATAAGAGGACCTGTAGGTACATCTGAACATTTTCAAAAAAATGAAATTTTGATCTCTATTGTAATTAGTGTCTCAAATACTAGTTTTGTCATAGATGTTAGGTACTTTTTATTTTGTGGGTTTTATTATAAATGTTATAGAGTAAAATAAAATAAAGAGATATATGCAACCACGTATTAAAATAGTGATACGTGAAATATCACACAATTAATGTGGTAATTGTTACATGGCACCTAGCAAAGGTTTTAGTTTGTAACTGCCTAGCGATGAAAACCGGCTTAAAAAGTTAACACAACAACCGCTTAATATACTTATTCTGATGTGTATTTCGGAAATCAGAAATTTTCAAAGTTATTTAGTTTTCAAAAAAATTTAAAAATTATATAATTTTGAAATAAAGCAACTTCCAAAACAGCAAATTTTTGTATTTGCTTTATTGAAAAAAGACTTTTAGAAGACAAAAGTTTCGTGAAAACAGATCAAGATTAGAATTAAAAATATTAAATCTATATCTTTTATATATAAAAATCAATTGCTGTTCGTTAATCTCGCTAAAACTCGAGAACGGCTAAACCGATTTCGCTACTTTTGATTTTGAATTATTTGTTCAAGTCCAGGGAAGGTTCAAAAAATAAGAAAAAGGAAAAAACTTGCGAGAAAACTAAGAAAAACAACATTTTACTTTTCTTTTTAAGCATATAAAAACGAATCCTCATTTGACGTGGTCATCGCATCACGCCTAAAGGGATGGACCAATATTGGTAATTCTGTTTTTTCGTTGTTTTAGTGATTGTCTTGAGGAAGTTCTTATGAAAAGATATGAAAATAAAAACCGGGAAAATAGCAAGAAAAATGGGATAAATAATGCTTTAACCCATGCAAACTGTTAGGTACCTAGCTGTCAGGATCAAGCGATACAAAGTTCGTCAGGTTGGCTAGTTCTGTATAGTTTAAATTGGAAGACAACAATGTCTACTCAACAAAACCCCTTTTAATGTTTATGGATGGTAACACAGTTTATTAATATTTTTATTTATATACTTAACAATTAATATTTTTGTTACATTTTAAGTTGCGATTTATTGAACTTCAATTTTAAATAGGTAGTTTCTGAGTTATAAACAAAAACCAAAATATGTACTATTTTTTGCTACCACTTAATGCCGTATTTTATTGATTTTGTGGATTACGTTTTTGCAAAAAACCAGGTAGGTACTTAGCTTATGTTTAAATTTGGGTTGTTATCTATTTGCATGCAAAACTTCATATAAATTGGTCCAACAGTTTAACTGTGAAAAAGTAACAGACATAGTTTCGCATTTATTATACTAATAGAATGATTATCAATTTTTTTGCAATGAACAGTTTTTTTTCAAAAATGTTTACTTTCTTAGGTAGATTAGTACGTAGGTACGTACCATAGTTTTGACTAAGTGGAATACAAAAGACATATTAATATTGTCAAGTTTCGTTATTAGAATAATATTAAATTAGAGTATTGCTGTTTTTTACATGAAAAAATTGTGAAGCTATGTTTTAATTAAATAAAAAATTATAACAATTCTGTTATAAAATTCAAGTTAGATACCTATTCCATTTTGATGTTCAAATATCTGTTTATATGAGATTTAAAAAATACGTGAAATTATTCTTGGTCCAATACACTATTCGACATAATAATTCGACCTTGCTCAGGGGGCATGACCCCCATGACCCCCTTGGATCCGCCCTTGGAGACGATGTATATTTCGAAAAAATCTTCTGTTAGAGGTTTCTATAACTTGGGATACAGTTTAATTTCAGAGCATTTGCCTAAGTGCAGATAAAAAACGTATTCGTACTAGTTATCTAAGGTGAAATTAGAAAAGAGAAAGCGTATATTCCGTTTTCACGGCAAAATTGCTAAACTGATTTTAATATTAAAAAATTAGATTAAACGTTGGAAAAGGACGTAGGCTACTTTTTATCTGAAAATTTTAACGGGCAGCGTTGGAGAGCTAAATATTAAATTAGTAGGCTAAGCGGGCAAAGCCGCGGGTAACAGCTAGTACATATATATAAGTATATATATCTAGATACTTACGTATAGATAATATCTTATATATAGTCTAAAAAGTCATTTTTAATAGAAAGATATCCAATGATAAAGCTATGGTGATTTTGGAACACAACAACCTCTAGAGCTAGGTATCTTAACATAACTAATTCTTGAGAAAAGTAACAAGAGTTCAGGTGTTTCAAAAGATGGGAAAGGAAGTTATTCGTAAAATCTTAGATATATTACCATATACTGATACTGGTAGACGGTCCTGCAGGTGCTCCCGTCGCTAACGTCTAGCTCCCTCACCAGGTAGTCGTCGTAGCAGGTCTCCGACAGCGACTTCACTGTGAGCTCATCGTACTTCTGTTCTTGACCAGGCAACGGCCAGTAGCGTTCACATTTCCTCTGGAAAAAAATCGTTTTGGTAACTTAGACTAAACACGAATTTGAATAGTTTTGTTGAAATTTAAAAATGAAACAATTTCCCTATTTCATAATAAGACGACAACAAAAAAAAGGTATCGTGTGGGTATCGTCGTGGTATCGTCACCATAGTTACAAATGAATCAAAGAGTATAATAATATACTACAGGACAAAGGTCTAAGTTCTACACAAAAACTACAATGTTCTACGTTTATTGTCTGGATTGTTCTGAGTTGTCTGGCCGTGTTTAAATGTGACAAAATCCCTTCACCGATCGCGGCTGGACAGTTCACACAAACGATCACAATCTTACATTGACGTAAAGAAACATATTCACGACACAACACACATTTCGTATGTTCCTCTAAATATGAAAATTAATCCCCATTTCCCTCAGACATCTCATCATGCGTAATTTAGGGATTAACCAATTAAGCTTATCCTTTTTTTGGCGTGTTACTTATTGACAGGAGCAGAAGGTTCATGTTAATATACGTTTCTGTCACCTCTGTGGCTTATTTTCTAATAAAATAAAAACAAATTTGCCATGGATTGGTTAAATGCCCGGTTAGTGTCAGGTTGTGGGTCTGAGTAGCAGATGAGTAGCATGTGTCACATGGGTCACATGGGTCACAAGTATCTCTTCGAGGAAATATGAAATTTGTATATTTTTCATGTTTAAGGACAATCTAGTTTATTACCCGTGCACGTTACGAAGTTAAATTTAATAATGCGTTATGTTATCAAACGTGATTTAACTCTATGTGAAGCTAACTCAGCGTTAAATATTTAACCCGAGGACGTGCAAGCAGTCCTTAATAAAATAATGAACGTGTGCTTACTTTTCCTTTCTCGACCTCATTGGTTACCATGGCTATCACCCGGATGTCTTCCTGCCACACCATGCGCCAGAAGTCGTCTATCGTATTCTGGAGGCAGCCTTGTGTTGCTATGTACAATTTGTTTTTTACTGTAACCAACATTTAACATGTTTTCAATCGGCTTATCATGTCTATTGACCTAGTACCTACATAGTGTTGGGTACGCAATATTGGGTACGTTTAGGTATTTTGTGACAACTTGTAGCACACATAACGCAAACATCTTATTTTCATCTAATGTGCTGCAGTGTACCAAGTAGGTGCCAAAAGCGAGATGATAGTGCTTTACAATTCAAATGTAATTTGTAGGTAGGTAACTAAATAAAAATGGACAGACTTAAGTACACAAAGGGCCACCTGCACGTTACTAGTTTCATTTCGTAATAAGTTAAACTGTCAGAAATAAAACGATTGAACACTAGTTAGAAGCTAACGCAGAGTAATATATTTAACCTAGTGCAAGTGGCCCATAGAGATAGTAATTAAGTGAATTAGTATTCAATGTGTACTACTTTCGTAACTTTTTTTCTAAAGTTTAGGTAATATGGTATATCAGCTAAATGATAGTGGGTAGGTAGGTACCTAAGTATGTCAGTAAAAATGAGAAGAGAAGTTAAAATACGCACCGATATGTTGCTTGTGTCTTCCGTTCATTTTATCCAACTTGATATACTTCTTGACCTCTCTAAATGCGTCGTCTGACAGTGACTTGGATACCAGAGGAAAATCTAGTTTTGGCTCACTTCTTAAAATTAATGCTGAAAATGAAATACAAAAGTCAATAGTTTCTTTAACTTAGTGGTCGTTAAATCAATAATTAAAAAATACAATTTTGAAAAAGATGTTAACACAAACCAAACACGGTCTGCGTGGAGGTGTACCTAAGTACCTATCGTAAATCAATCTC
Organism: Calephelis nemesis; assembly: GCA_002245505.1. Taxonomy (NCBI): domain Eukaryota; kingdom Metazoa; phylum Arthropoda; class Insecta; order Lepidoptera; family Riodinidae; genus Calephelis; species Calephelis nemesis. The sequence goes on from NJDD01000289.1 coordinate 331,675, forward strand.
GAGTCTTTGCTTAAATGTTCATAAATCTTTTCAGCAATAAATATTGTAATAATAATACTTGGTACCTAATATCTGTGAGGTAGGAATTATGGAATAATCTTTTGATTTTAACTACTGTGCTGACTGTACGACTGTACACGTCTGTCGGCAGTCAGTCATAGTCGACGGCTCGCTCCGGTACTACCGCCATATCGTCAAAGTTTGACGTGATTGTGTCCAGGACGGGAGAGTAGGGTAACTGCTAAACTTACTTGCAAAATATGCCAGAGCAAAGATCTTGTCATTAATCATGCGTCTTTTTGTTTGCCTTACTGCAGAAAAGTATATAAATAAACTAATTAAACCTCGCTGTGTCATAATTTTGAATTGTGAGTATTTATCTCATCTCTTATTGTCCAAAGATACCTTCCGTAACACCAGTTCCTAAAACGGATCTCACAGTATAGTAAACAAGGCAAGGTAGCATCATAAAGACGAGCCATCAACACTAATATTCTCGATACACACGCCGCCCGCGTGCCACAGCTTATGTTATTTAGATGAGATTCTCGTACTTATGCCGACGACATATTTGTGCTATTACTATGGACTTCACGTCTGCCATAAAATTATAAGTGTTATTTTCCTCATGAGTACGTGTTTTATTTACTGAAAACGGGGTGCTTCATCGCTCTCCACTATGTAGACACATGTCTGATATATCGTTGAGATACCTACTGACGTTTTGTTACTATCATTAATGCCCGGTTCCTAAAATCAACGAATCGTAATCCGTCAGCTAAACCATTTGTAGTTTGTTCAAAACGGAGCGTTACTAATACCCGGTTCCTAGATTCAAGAAACAAGTGGTTTTGGTTACGAATGGTAGTTTTTTGTACGAATAGTAAAAAAACTAACTAATCGTTCGTAATCACGTGTTCATTTGCAACATTTTTTGTAATTATAAGCAACGCTACCGGCTACGTCACTTTTAGGCAAACTACCAATCGTCATATTAACGGATGACGGTTCGTTGATTTTAGGAACTTAGCTTAATATTTTCAAAAAATATTTAGAATCAATAGTCGAAAACGAGCAACCGTTGTTAGTAATCTTAATAATGCCCGGTTCCTATAATCAACGAATCGTAATCCGTCTGCTAAACCATTCGTAGTTTGTTCAAAAGTAACGGAGCGTTAAGAATATTTTCAAAAAATGTTTAGAATCAATGGTCGGAAACGAGCAACCGTTGTTAGTAACCTTACTAAGCGTACAAAATACTACCATCCGTAATAAAAACGACTCGTTTTTTGAGTATAGGAACCGGGCATTAGTCGAATAATTTAGATTAAAATGCTTAAGCTACAGTTTAATAGTGCTTTGCTAGTATGCATGTTAGTATTAGTTAGGTACCTATGCATAATTTTGTAGAAAAAAGATATATTTATTTTGTACAGTAATCATACCTATATTTTACATTCATATTACGGAATATGGAAACTATTTGACCTCAATAAGTGATCGGTAAGCATTCGCATGTCCCAAGCAGATGGTGATGGTTCATGCGTACATGTGTCGGGTATATGCTTTATATTCTTTAAAGAGCTGTCTGGCACTTGTCAGGAAGTCTTGTCTTGCACGCGGCAAACCTCAACCCGCCATTTACCTAACTACGAGTGTATTCGAAAAAATCTCAATGGAAAAATAGAAACGGAATTTTGAATGCATCAAATCCACACAAGTTTCAAGACCTGCAGTAATTTTGCGTACGGAATTTGTGTAGATTTGCTAACGTTATTTTTTTTATGACATTGGAAGGCAAACAAGCAGACGGATTTCCTGATGGTAAGAAATTCCTGCCGCCTAGAGACACCAAAGGTGGTAAAGGTGGTAAGGTGGTGGCAAAGGTGTTGCCAACCAGAGGCCGGGATGTTAGGCCTCGAGCAAAAGTAAGTTTACCGGCTACCTTACCCTCCGAACCGGAACACGTCATGACGTTATGGCGGCAGTAATAGGTAAGGCGGTGGTACCAATCCAGGCGAGTCGCTGCGAAACTTTACCACCTAGTTAGATGTCACGGTCTTAGTGACGGCAAGCCTATGCTCGCCTTTTACGAGCTACCTGGCACAGGGAGGCAGATGGTCTATTCTACAAAGGAATGCAAGGTAACCTCTAGATCCAAACGCATAGTCGAGATCTCTCGAAACTTGAACCGTTAATTTAAACATATCTGCAGCCGGATAACAGGCATGCAGCCAAATATGTAATAAAAATATTACATATTTGAGGCCTTGTATGTTTTTTCACGCATTATGGAAAATCACAGAACCAATTCCGATCAAGGACGTATCCTACTTAAAATCTAATTTATCTAATTAGTCTAAGTGAAGGCTTAAATTAAATTCGGAATATGATCGCCGATTATAGCCCATGTCAACTTAGACTAATACGTAATAAAAAAAATATTATTCTATTGTAACTCACAATGTACACTATTAATACTCTCTGTGGAGGACTGCACAGAGCTGGCGGAGTCTCCCAGTCGCGAGGGTCGGACGTAGCTGGCGTTGATGTAGTCGCTCTCCACGCGGTCGCAGCGGCTGCGGAGTACCACGCGGGTCTGGTCGTCTGCGGGCAGGGACATCCTGATAACTCTTTATCCACCTCGATGGCAGAAATAAGTTTGGCGAACGTCTGAACGCTACCGACGGAAGATAATTTCCCGACTTCATCTTTTTTGTAATGAACGATCAGCGAAGGAGTGGTAAGAGACAACAGTGTTACGATACACGATTCTGTCAAGTGGCCAGGATAGTAGGCCGATTGTGCAAGTCTACTGACTACCCTAAATTGAGTGTTAACGACAATTTTTCTGTGATTTAATCGTCAGAATAATCTTGGTGGCAACGGGACCACCGCGGAAATACATCCATCTATTCACAAATAAACGGTTAAAAATTAGTAGTTGAACATACAAACCTCCTCCTGGTTTCGGTGTCAGTTAAACAGTAGATAGAAAGAAAAATACGCCTCTACTACTAATAAGTACGTTGATGAAATATGCTGTGTTTAGTCTCTTGTGTAATTGAGCTTCCCTAGACTTGCACCAGGAACACGCCAGTGGATAGCGCCGACGTCACGACGAGATCACAAAATTTTAGCGCTTAGTAGGTATTTCATGAGAAGTTCGCTGTAATGTATTTACTACAAGAGTTTATTTACTGTTCGCTCACAAATTTACTAATGATTTCCGTGTCGTGTACGTGTAGGTATATTATGAATAAACTTCTTACTCACATGGCAAAATATTCCTGTATCTGTTTTTTGTTATGTTTTCTAATTTTGTGCCTTCCCTGGTGGTGAAGACGTGCATGTCGTCGACTATCTTCAGCGACTGAAATTCTCCGTCAAAGCCACTTTTGTTCGTTGGCCTTTGAAAATTATCCATCTCCTACAACAACCCAAAATTAAATGAATAACTGAAACATCAATATTCGGATTAGCGGTCTAAAACACAAATGCAAATATAAATTAATCCACAAATTAAAGTTTTGTCCCTATTTTTCCAGTACTAATAACTACTTATTTTGTGTAACTTATGGATTTAGCGAAATACAATTCTAATTAGCTGTGTAAGTACGTAATATAATAACTGAATAGAGGGACTTACGTTAACTTTCTGGTCAATGTCATGTGCCCTGAGGCAAGTTCCGCTAACGGGTTGCAGCAGTCGCAGCACGTCGCCAGAGTTCTCTATCATGGGGTACGACCGGAAGTGCTCTATCAGACCAACCAGATCATCGAACTGCTCTCCACTGCCCACGTCGTATTTGTTGTGCTGCAACAAACTACTCTGTCACCGACATTATTTACACTGACGGCAGACGAGCAGTGGACTCTCTAGATAACAAGAGACACCTTCGCCGATCGACACAACAGAATATGTTACAAATGTGTCAAACATTCATCAACAACAATAATCGTTGTGTTGTCGTTGTGTCTCACACATCGATAAACAATTCAACAAATGTTTATGAAACACAAATTACGAGTGTTGTAATATATTTACTGAATGGTGGACCTGCCCCAGAATTGGAACGGTGTAAATATATCAGCATATAATAATTATCACTTTTGAAATGAATGATTACTCAACGAAGCCATAACTACTGGTGCTATCCACCGCCTGAGCCCAAGTAGCCAGCAGTAGATATATCTGCACCTTAACCATTTTTGGCATATCTTTAGCACCTACTTTCCATCGTGTGGCCTGTTCATTGCCTTCTAATAATTTACTGTTGCTTTTATTACTTACTACGAGGTTAACATCAATGCATTGAAGTTAAGAACGGACTTCTAACCCAAGTATTGGTCTCTGTAGCAATTCGCTGGGTAAGAGATCCACTGTCCTATCTATTCACGCCCGCTATGATAACTGTGTTCACTACTGTCATGTTCTACGAACGTTGGACTGTTGTTAGCATGTGACAACTTGCTGTGCCAAGGCAAGCTTAAAGACTAGAGCTGGTGATACAGCTACAGAATAAATATCTAACTTAGCGTTGTGTGTAAGATTGCAACTTCCACCACCACTTCACGACTCGGAAACTTTTGAACATATAGAAATAAATTCATTAAAATAAATATTAGAAAATCCTAAAAAATAAGTAAAATAAGTTAAAATAAGTAATGTGGTTTAAAATTATTTGATTTCACTTGTATTAAGATACGTTTTATACGTAGACAGGCAAGTAGGTATTATAATATCAAAATTTTATTGGTAGGTACCTACTGAAATTCGATTTATTGTTTATCACTAGCTAAGTAAAACCTACAGTTGGAGTTTCTACGTACAGAACTTGTCACCCAAGTAGATCTCTTTACTTTTTAACCCATGACGTAAAAACAATGGTTTTGTAGGTTTAGAGTATCTGTGTTTGTGCGTGCGTAGTGTGTATGGATGTACTATGTGTATTTCTATGGCAAAAAATGTTTGAACGGATTGAACGATTTTGTTTCTGTGGATTCTTTTGTTTGAAAGCTGACGTGATCGAGATGGTTCTTAGCGACATTATATACTTATACCTATATAAGTAGGTACGTTTTGTCTGGGATTATTAAAAAATAGTATTAGATATATTTTATTGAACTTGTCTACATGGAGTATTTATTAAAATTTGTGTTTTGAATGAATTCGTCTTTTTATTTTTGTTTTACGTACATTAAATTAAAACTTATTTTCATGATTTATTGATACGGTAATGTTAATAATCAAGTAAGTATGTTTTTACTCATCAATTTTTTCATGACTTTTTTATCGTTTTTAAACATGGCTCTCCGGAGTGTAAAAGACAACCGTGGCCCATACAGAAAAATGTTTTCTGTTACAGATTTGAATTTAATACATAACATTGACATTTCGTACGCTCGCATCTTCTTTTAGCTAATGAGACAGGAAATGAAAACCTAAGAAGCCTTGTTGTTACTTCATTCACCAAAGCAGGAACGTGACGAGACTTAACATATAGGGAACCAAAAACTGGACAAGGAAACTGCACCAAAAACCGCCCACAGTGCCGATGGTACGTGACCACCTTGAACACCGCGGACAAAATGTCGTCTGCAGTTGGAGACAACTTCCCACTTGCAACACCTTGCTTTTTAGTTGTAGAAAATGAATACCTAATTCTTATGGCGTAAGTAGTAGTAAGTCGTTTAACCCAACTTATATATGATTTCCCAAAAAGTTAAATTCATGTCAACTTATTAAATCATAAGTTTTTGATGTCTAACCAGATTTAGGTTTATAGTGCAACCAAAATATTTGTTCAGTAAACAGGCTTGCTTGTGTCAGTGGCGGG
>NJDD01000289.1:346031-356520 GCA_002245505.1 Calephelis nemesis
TATGAACCCCGCTCTCCCCTAGTCTCTTTTGATTGGAGTATCTGAATGTTTAGATCATGAACAACAGTCACATAGAGATACAGGTAAGAGAAAGGGATGAGCTGAATCTCTTCAGAGTACCTTCCACGTCGCACGACATTTCGAGAGGTTCGCACGATACCGGATTAATAGCGCATAACTTTGTTTCCACAACTGTTGTCATTAGTACATTCCAGAGTCTGCATATCTATTTGTCACTATGTGCTACAATTATATGTGAGAATGTGACACGTGGCAGTCACGTGTATCAAAAGTACGGATTAAGTACCTAAATTTTTTTTTTTCATAAACTATCCAATACATGCAAACCTTTATTAAAAAGCAAAGTAAAAGTAAAGTAAAATATCTTCACGCCCATATCCCAGAAGAGGTAGGCAGAGGTACAAAAAGGGCAATCACGGCTAGCCGAAGACACTAAGTCCCACAATGTGATAGGTAGCAAGCCTATCGCCAACCGGGCACATATGCAAACCCGAACAACATCATTTTTATTAGAAAATTGGAAAAACCATATTTTCTTTTTGTTGTCCGACCCAGGAATCGAACTCGGGACCACATGCGGTCAAATCCAACACCTAAACCGCTAGACCACAGAGGCGATTTTCAAAAGCAGTTAAGACATTCTAGAACATTCTTTCCATAGAAGCTGACTATAGCTTTTCATTTTGTAATCTGAAAAATCATCCTATTAATATTATAAATGCGAAAGTTTGTATGTATGGATGTATGGATGTTTGTTACTCTTTCACGCAAAAACTACAAAGCCGATTACGATGAAATTTGGTATGTAGGTAGCTGAAGACCCAGAATAACATATAGGCTACTTTTTATCCCGGAGTTCCCGCGGGATTGGGACTTACGCGGGTGAAACCGCGGGGCGCAGCTAGTTAGCAATAAGTTTTTGCTGGATGCATATTAACGCTACTGTACAACATTAGAGTTCAAGTTAGAAAATTCACACATTCTCCTTATGAAAGTTACGCTAACGATGATTATAGGCCAACTGCAATTAGAAAGCCCATAAAAGAGGAGCAATGGCTAAATAATGGCATCACAATTACATGTAACCTCTGACAAAGACATGGATTTCAATTACAACGCGCAATTATCCAAACACCATGATGTTGATGCTCGCTACCGTCTTTATCCGATATGACGGGTAAAGCAGATGGTATCTTTTTCGAGTTTTGGTACAAGGGGATCAATGTCGAAAATTGCTACATTACGGTGGAACAGGTATGGAGCTAGTGGTTGCAAACCCGGAAAATGTAGGACGATGTTTTAATAAACTCCAGTATCACTTCAAGGTGATGGAGATTTTAATTTTTCTTCTGCATTTATCTTACTATCTGGCAGATAACACAGGCCATGCTTTAGTTCAGAAATTCATGTGAATTCCCGAAGTAATGTAACGAAATAGGAATTGAAAGTAATGCACATAGTATTGCCAGTGTCCAGTGCCGCTCGTCTCTGGTAGAGACATTCATGATATTTATTTAAACAGCTGCGGTGAAGTATCGCACTAATTTGTTATTATTCTTGTCACAATGGTCACAGTTATAGTGTTTACTTAAATTTAGGAATATGTTATGTAAAGGTTGTTTTAGTAAGAATGTTGGTATTATTTCAGAAATTTTAATTGCATAGGGTACAAAAATGCTAAAACATACACAAAAAATCGTGTAAGAGCTAAGTTAACAGTAAATACAGTAACATTTCTTCCAAAAAAGGTTCTCAGTTGTGGTCTGCTGATTCTGACAATACTGTATCATATCAAATAATAGTATTAATTTATCAAAATATATCAAGTGGCAGTAGTTACATCTTCGATAGGAGAAAAAGATCATTATAGTTAAGGCCGCGCAAACATAGCCGCGGACAGAGTCTACTCAAATCACAAAAAGTGTTATCATCTAGTGCTCGGCCTTAACCTTGGGGCCTGACAATAAAAACTTAAATCGGAACAAACAGAGTCAGACCTTCCGTAGTACGTAGGTGTTAAATTATACACACAGCGAATTGTGCACATTACATACATACACAACACACAACTACAATGTATTACATATTTAATGTTAGTTGCTCAAACCGAGTTGTGTGTGTGTGTGTGTGTAAGTGTGTGTGTGTGTGTGTAGATTATGAAAACCATAGAGGTCTAGGTTGTGGCGGGCAATTTAATGTCATCGCATGACCCAATCCCTCAGTAAACATTTCAGTGTTCCAAGAGCACAATGGTGAACGATCTCAGGCAGATGGTGTTGGCCGCGTGTGTTCTGACCAGGGAATACGTCTACTTGTTCGCCCTAATGTTTTGTAAAAAACAAACACACATGCTTAATTTCTTTTTTGGTCAAAAGAGCATGCCAGAGACGTGTGTCCAGTGCTCCGATTGTTTCCTTTGAGTCATGGACATGTTTTGCTGTAAATTGGTTTGACGACGCGAGGTCACACAAGTCATGTGTCATTTTCGTGGGACATATTTAGTTATGTTGGAGTTGTTGTCATTGTTGGGACGGCTATTATCCGAAATTACGTTTAGGCCGCCGCCTCCAGAACTATTCGTCATATAAGAATAAATTCAACGTTTTTAAACAATGTTTCAAATGAGGTTTGTTGGTGCTTATAATTTTAGCCCACTGCAACAGTATTGAGTACAGTTTTGAAAGTCAGACTTGTTAGTAATATGCGTCGCGTAGCTATAGTGTTATTCCTATAAACATTTTTTGACATTTGCAATCGTTACGTGTGTTACAAAGTGTTGTTAATAAGTTTTGTACAACCTCATTTTCCTTTGTTTGTTTGTTTTTCCTAGCACGTCCAGCCCACAAGTACAGCGGATGTGGGTTCGAAGTGCTCCGGGAGTACCAACACCACTGGTGTACCTCCAAAGACTGATATTTGTTTTTATTATCAAAATGTTGTTGTCACTTGCAACTTACACGAAACTTTGTTCATGCGATGCAGGCCGTCGACAGACTCACAAACATAACTCGTATCCCACTTTCCCTGTGTTGGTCCGGCTCAGCCGAGTAGAATAGACCTCTGCCTCTCTGGCAGCCAGCTCGCTAGAGGCGAGAAAATATTAAAATTTAGGTTATAACCTACAAGACCAATCAGCCAGAACAAGTGGTAAAGTGCTGTGCAACAAATTGCCAGTAGATTTGCACATTATGTCTAACAAACCGGCACCAGAACAGCGACACACTTGTAACATCTACGGTGTCTATAGGCCACGTTTATCTAATGCGACCAAGAGACCTGTGTGCTTGTTCGCTGATCTCTCCCATAAAACAATCTACCTAATATTAGACATTACGATAATGGGCACGTACATATTCTACCAAATAAACATTCGGTCGAATAGAGCAAAGAGTTGGGTAGACGTATGGCAACACTGCACCTGACGTCTGGTGGTACGGGCCCCCGCTGCACGCCCGACCGTGCCCATATACCATCTGTATTATACATTTTTTAATCAAAATTTCTGTTCCTATATATTTTGTAATGTGGTCCTTTACGGCACAAAAAACATTAAACATGTCTCGCCGGAAAAAAGGCAACGGTGTTTGTCGCTTTTGTTAAGAAATTAATGAAGCCAATAAAATAACACATTAACCACTATCTGAATCTATCTACCAGTATACTAAACAAAATGTCCTCACTAATACATGAATACTTTTTATGTATTTCATGAATGTGTATGCAATGGCTATAAATATCACCTATATAAAAGAGCATATTACAACATAGAAGGTATTTTGATAGGAATACGCAAAGTAAACAGGTACATCGAGATGGGCCGTTAAAATGTACTTACCAACATACACTCGGTCACAATTATTATTTTTACAGTTAATTATTGTTCCTTTGTAGAGATGATGAAATGAACTGAGCATTACTTACCTATTTGCGGAATATTGTGTGTTTTAGGGAGGTTGTTACAGAAATATTTAAGCATACCAACATATTCTGCTAAATTCTGCTGTGTGCAAATTTAATATGTATATACAAATGAAATATTTATATATATTTTCATAATTAAACTAAGTAAATATATATATTTGTTACAAGTTTCACTATTGGTAATAATTTTAAAGAGAAAGTATTTGTAATCCTATCTAATTCACACTATCAGCGTTTCAGGAGAAAAAAACGGCAAAAGAAAATCCCCGCCAATCAGGCCTAAAGCCTACCTGCCTACCACCAATAGCTAGTCAAATAGGTACCTTACTTCGAAATCTTTTTAATGAAAGTGATTTATGATTCTTAAAAACTTTGTTAGTTCGTATGCGTGTGGACATACAATACACATTATTTTTGATTTGCAATTTCTCGCAATTTATAAAATATAAATTACCAAAAATTTTAAGTTTGAAACAAATGACGATGTTTTTGCAAATACAGAAACAGCCAAGATATACAAATAAGGTAAAGGTAAAATTTTTAGCGGCTTAAGAAGTTACTCTTATTCATTTTTTTGAACTTTAAATATTCTTGTTAATTCTACAGAATGTCCCCAAAAGGACTAATAATCCTTATTACAAAACATTAGAAACATATGCATGAAAAGCTAAGAGATTCATTTAAGCTTAAGCTTTTATTGCAGAGTGAACTAAATGTGATTGCCAATTGCAAAAAATTATGAACTTTTATTCCTATCAAGTCAGTTAAATCTAATGTTTAGGGAATGCATAATCAAAAAAGCTATTTAGAGAACAGAAAGCAGTTTGTTGAGATATCAGATATTTTGGACGTCTGCTTCCAGGAAATTCAAATCTGGTGTGAACGAAGTTCTGATGTGTAGGTGTCAACAGAGGCTGTATCATTTTATACTTGCTTCATCAAAATCCTAACAAAATAATCCGGCAAGTCTTTAAACATTGTGCGGCAGCACGAACGACTTGCGAAGACGCCTCGCAATTTTGTTGTTCTGCTAAGGATAATTGAAACGTTTAAGTGTTGGTTTGTCAGAAACTAGCCATCGCTCTCGGTTTCACCCGCCTGTTAAAGCTATATTTAGACTTTCGCGAGGAATCCGATGACATATAGATTGCAAAGATCATATTATATTGTTTTCTATGATTTAGTTTACTTCTGTACAAAAATTTATTAAATCGGTTGCGCTGGTTTGACATTAAAAAGGAACCGACACACAAACAAAAACAACCAAAGATTACCCAGACAAATAACTTACTTTGGACAACAATGATGCATTTTGTATAATATTTGCAATTACAAAATTAAATCAATAATTTTATTTTTATATTAGACAATAAAAAAATGTAGAATTTTTTCCAATCTCTACAAAATGATTTTCACTTGCTAAGTCAATCTATAAATTTCCTGAAAATGTCATAGGTTTAGCCGTTTCGAAGGGTATTGGGAACATTCATATTTTGTATAGGATTAAAATAATAACTAGTTATCGGTTAAATAAAAAATAGCTCTGTATCCGAAGGCGGCGTATGATTTATTAGTGGTATTGTTAATTTTAGCCTAAACTGCGTAGGTGTGCGGCTTCAATCTGGTCGGATGACTTGTAATGAGCAAAAAGAGAATGCCGGGGCGTACGGATGTTATTTATATAGTTTTTTGTTTGTTACGCCTATTGCAATAGTAATAATTAGTGTATACAATGGTTTGACATATTCGGAGCGCAATTTATGTGTCTCATGTTACTTGCCTGAAGTTAAAACGTAGTTCTCAAGCAGTTGAAAAGATTTTAAGTTAACGAAGTTAATGACTAACCACTTTTACGATAACTCATTATATAAGATAATGTGGAAATGCGCAAAAAGTGACATCATTAAATGTTTATCCTTTCAAGAACTATTTTTTTTTTGTTATTCTAACTACTAAGTATCTATACCTAATCGCCTCTGTGATCGAGCGGTTCAGGTGTTGGAATTGACTGCATGAGGTCCCGGGTTCGAATCACGGGTCGGGTAACAAAAAGAAAATTTGGTTTTTCCAATTTTCTAATAAAAAAAGTTGCTCGGGATTGGATGCGCCCGGTTTTCGATAGGCTTGCCACCTATCACATTGTGGGACTTAGTGTCTTCGGCTAGTCGTGGGCGCCCTGGTTGTGCCTCTGCCTACCTCTTCAGGGATATGGTCGTGAAGATACCTTTTTACTTTTTTTTTCTACATCTTCATGCCAATATCTTCTTATTATACATACTTCTTTCTTATATTATAATTCTTGTTATATATCATCACGCAAAGTCCATTTGGGGTATCGAATACCAAATGTCGCAATCTTGCAGACCTTCCTGCCTAGTTTTCTCCATAATCATTACTCTTTTTATACAATGACACCAACTGTTACAATAACTAAGATCTCCCCAGGTACCTTCAGCCCTCCAACGCGAATGCCTTTGTATAAATGATTTTATTGTTTTTAAAACGAAAACTACATCAGTTTAAACTAAATAATTTAAACAGTATCAGAGTTTTTATCCTAAACTCTATCATTATTTAGAACAAAAGCCAAATATATTTTTTTAATTTAAAAAGGGTTTCTTATTGTTAAAAAATGTTGAACGCTTTCCTGCGCTTTGAATATCATTCCAAAACGGTTTTACAAGCAATGCAATTAGTAATTGCTAAATAGTATTTGTAAAGCTAATTGTATTAATTAGTAATAACGATTCATTTCCTAACTTATCAAGGACCATCATCCTTGATTGAAAAAATAAGCGTGAGCCGCGATTCAGAATCGAGGTTTAAATCCTTGTAATGGAGCAGGGAACCGGTCAACTGAGCCTTTCTCATCTCCAATGCTACGTTCGGTTAAACTATTCAGATCAGGACCAGACGGTACAGGATCTGTTTAAATGTCGCTGCAGTGAAGGCGAGTAAGAGTCAGTAGAATTGATCCGACTTGTTTGTAGTGCAATCATGAGCAAAAACACGTATTAAGTACCAGATCTAATCAGCTTCAAGTCATGTCCATTACGAATATTTCGTGTCCTGTCCACTGTACATGTGGTCCACGTTGTAACATTATTTGTAGCAGCTTTTTTATGATAGCAAAACTACTTTCACTGGAATACAACATGTAAACTGAAACTTGAGCAATGATATAGTCTGGTCGACATGCGAGCATAAAGCACCGTGACCGTAAACTTATGAACTAACCTGTCGTCTAATCATGACATGGCTGACCCGACCTCGCACTCGCACCGACAGCACGTACTCCCCAGGGTGCGTCAGCGACTCGCGCACCAGAAACGAACCGTTCCGACCCTTCTCCATCATCAGATCCTCGGCGTCTTTCGCTGACATCGTACCGTGAAACCATCTGGAATAAAATACTAGGCTAAATAACAGAAAATTATATTTCAATAACAGGAGTGATATCTCCGGTTGGTCTGTAGAGCTTTTGTCAAAGAGTCCATTGCCACATCTAAATTTTAAAGAAATTTAAATAAAATAAAAAAAAATAATAAACAATCAGTTTAGACAATACTACTAATCTAGTATACTAACCTACTACTATACACTAATCTAGATGATAGTCAATTTACAAAAATTAGGTACTTTGCGGAAAGATTCGTTTGGTTCATTTCAAAATTAAAAATGTTACGGTTTGAGTAATGTTTATTATGTACGTGTATATGTAACTACGTAATGCCAGACAGGAGATCGTAACGAAAGTTCTCACGAAACCACCGGTGACTTGGCTCGAGACAATCGTCGCGTTATATATCATTTGAATACAATCATTTTCTAATTGATTCAATTCCCCTGACAACATAATGATGTGTATTGTCTCTCTCCGTTGCCGCAATAAAAACAACAAATAATAATATCATTTCCTGCAGCAATTGTGAGCCGATTGCACTCGATGCCTGGGTACCTACTTCAGTACTCACTACTCACTTTTTTCATCGTCACTAGTCTCACAGGAAATGTTGATATATTTCATACAAGAAAGCGTCGACAAAATATTGGATAAAAATCTTTATACATCTAAACTATCCTACTAACTATCCTTGAAGTGCAATGAGTGATCCAAATGAAATATTAGATTATTCAGTTTGAGGGTGAGAGTGTTAACACGTCATCAGGATCGTGGGTAAATCTTTGTTTGGAAGATAACAACGATATTGTATTGTATGTACCTACCTAACATCAATTCTCTGTAATCGCCTCATTAGCCAAGCGGTCCGTTGTTGAACACGTTACAAGTTCGATCTCCGGATAGGGCAACAAAAACAAAATGTGGTTTTGCAATTTTCCAATAAACATTGGATTGAATTTCTGTTGGTAAGCGATAGGTTTGCCACCTATCACGTTTTGAGATTTAGTGTCTTCGACTAGTCTTGTCTGTCCTGGTAGTAAATGTGCTTGCCACTTCGAGGATACGGGCTTGAATTTACAAAAAATGTAACAATCCTTATATGTGTCATTAAATAATGTAAATTTTACAGGTATAGTTACAGGTATAGTAGTGTAGGACTTTAGTTGGCAATATTGGGAACCCAACCGGAACCTGAAATGTTTGACCTTGCTACGTCCACTAACTTGCAAGGCGGATGTATACATGATGTATACAACTCCATGCGTCAGTGCTCGCCGGCAGTAACAGCACTTGTCCACATTAGATATTAGATAGATAGATATTAGACACATGTCGCCATAACAATAATATAAGAATTCTCTTTTGAAAGAATGAACCTATCCCGATGCGGTTTGCTTGATTTTGAAGCTAATGTGATCTAAATGGCTTAGATAAGTTTTGTAAGGCGGAGAACCCGGGTCACGTTGATACTGAAAAAATAAACGTTTTAACTTTACTTAAAAAATGTATAGCAAGGCAATACATTTACGTAACCTACCGTAAGAATGGTTTGCATAAGGTGCACTTCTTCAATGACTTCAGGCTTTATTTAATGCTTGAAAAAAAAGATGCAGCAACTTTGACTTTTTTTTCATAACAATCGTTACGTTTTCTGAACCCAAAATATTTAAGCATGTTTACGGAACCGNNNCTAAATCTGAACAAAGGAGGAACATCGAAGCTGCATCCATCCGTTTCGCGTACAAGTTTACATGAGCGACCGTCAACCCGCTCCGGCAATGAGACCATTTAGTACTTAATAGGAAGAAAATTGCAACACGTAGCAATAGCAACGTGACCTCCGGCTGCCTCCGCAAGTTGCGACTCTGGGTTTCGTCACTGCGGCCGGTCGCTGCTGCTACACCTGATTAGGAAGTGCTGATTCCAACGTGTCGCCAGCGGATGTCGTCACCACACCAGCTGCGACCCTGAGCTGGAATAATCTTTTTCATTTTGTTTTACATTTTGACGAAGGCCTAAAGTTGGAGTAGCCGCTTTAGTTAATGCTATTGTTTCAAACTTTAATCATCGCCTGAAACGCATACTGACGTACAAAGTGGCACCTGTTTATATAATTTGTTGACATATAAAAAGGTTATAAAATGTAAAGAGTTCCAATAAATTTGTTGCTTCACAAAATGGTAAACCTGACTTTTTGGCCACCATTCATAAGCTCAAAATAATGTTAATTTTTAAAGTTACTGCAATGATACTTGTTGCTACATTTTTTGGTTCTTTGTAATGCTTAGCTTCTGTTTACGTTATGTGAGTACGCATAACTTATTAAGTAATAACGGTAATAAGAGCAATCACACAGGGACACACAGAGACACACACAACAAAGGACAAGGCCCTGGTCACACGTTTCAAATGACGTCAAACGTTTTCTTTTTATGCTAACAAAACTGTATAAAAATTTTAAACAGTGTATGTGTGTATGTACCGATATCAAAACATTCACATACAAGCTAGAAAGTACTTACGTCGACTAACTACTTGCTTGTAGTACCACGAGGTAATAAACGACTAAAGGTTTTTACGCTATTGAAACGAAAATAAATACGAATTTCTAATGGTTGTACCAAAGACCAAGACCAAATACTAAACACGTTATGCTTCCTAGGCAAAAGCCACAAAGCGGAACACGAATGTATAGAGCACTGACGTCATGATTGCTGATATATCAATTCCGGTGAGTCAACGCAAGTTCCAGACACAGTGTTGATGTTGGATAGCTGACAACTGCTTTGCTATTATGTAGGTGCGCGTTACGCTCGTTGTTCTCGTTCTCAAGTTAAGTTGGTGTCTTCAAACTTAACGAAAATAGCGATTTGACAGTTTTGATAGAACCGTTGTTATATTACCATTGTTTTGAAAATGCATATCCTAAAATAAAAATGAGTTAAAGAGCAATCGTAGAAACATTTGTGAGTTTTAACAAGAGAACGAATGAGGACACAGATCATCATTTTTACGACCCGGTGTCCTTATACCTGTTGTCCTGTGGGAATGAAGCATAGTCCTGTTTTTACTCCTTAGGTACTTAGGTAGGTATTTTGTTAAGAATTAAACATTTTCAATTTTTATTTTAATATCTTTTGAATG
>NJDD01000289.1:365817-416330 GCA_002245505.1 Calephelis nemesis
AAAATAATGCATTATTTTAAAACAAATTTGGTTACCATAAAAAAGGTTATAGTGAGCTACCCTTAAAAGATATGATATGCTGTTGGTGACTTTTTTTAGAACTTTTAAAGGGGAAGAATTCTGTCAAACATAATTTTTGCGAAACTTTATCCGTTTACGCAGCGCAAGCAGCTAAATCTCTCAAGACGAGAAAAATATCCCGCGATTTTGAAACATTCTTCATTGGTCCTTTTGGTCTTAGCGTGATAATATATATTCTATAGCATTCTTCGATAAATGGTCTATCTAACACTGAAATAATGTTTCAAATCGGTCCACTAGTTCCAGAGATTAGCGTGTTCAAACAAGCAAACAAACAAACTAACAAACTCTTCAGTTTCATTATATTAGCCGATTCACAATAACTTGGCCAATCATACCTACTATTTTATAATTAAGGAAAATTTTACAAAAGGGAATTTTTTTTTTGAGTTTCTACGAACTTCAAAGTCAGTTCAATTTTCTGAGCAATATTTTATTCTGGTTAGAGTGCACTTTATGCGCTAGACACATGTCACATCTGTAACATAAACGGAAATATCAATTACCAGCCCATTAGGTACTCAGGGAACAACCGTTTGGCCGGCGACGTCACCCCTCACATCAAAAGGGGTCGGTAGAAACACGAAAAAAGTCTAGTCTTCCCTTTTCTAGCCACCCACGTCACCGCACCAGCTACAAGCAACTTGTAACCTACGTAGTTTATACGTAACCTTTTGTTTTGTATGTTTGAGGAAAATGCTTATCAGTTATCTCAGTTCGCACTGCCAACATAATGTGTCGGGAATTAAAAAGCCCCAAATTAATGAATATTACAGCCAAGTGTTTCGGCACGTGACTATACATTTTCAAATAACAGAGTAAGTAGGTAAATACATAGACCGAAAATATGTACATTTACAATCAACTGTTTGAATTATGTATTTTTAATCGTGGCGGCTATCAAATCCACTGTGTGTTTTTTACGTTAAACTCGATCACTCGACCAGTAACGAACAAATACCTAGAAGATGGTTCTTTTTTTCTAGATATATGCACTTATTTTATGGTTCCAAAACGATCCTACATCATTTTTTTCAAACTCCGGCAGTTTTTACCTATGCGTAATTAATAGCGCATAAAAGCGGTGTATTTGACTCTTGACCAACAATACGTTATTCTAACAATGTGTTATTTTTAACAAATTAAATAAAAATCGAGTTGGGTTAGATTGTATTTATGAAACAGCAGCGAAATCAATTAAAAAAAATTAAAAATTGATGAAATTTCCAACACAAAACTCCAAATACATATGCATGTCTATCATGTACAGAATCCAGGGTAGCATTTTTCGTAACGCTGTCATTTACACTGTGTATTTTCGCATTCCGCGACGATGTGGTAATGAAAATAGATGCGGATTTTTGCAGTTCAATATGTTTTTTTATACAAGAAGAGGCAAACGAGCAAGTGGGTCACCGGATAGAAAGTGATCACCGCCGCCCACGGACATCCTTAACACCAGGAGTATCACAGATGCTTTGCAGACCTTTAAGGAATGAGTACGCTCTTTTATTGAAGGTTCCTAAGTCATAATCGTTTGGGAATACCGCCCTCAGTAACTGATTTCACAAGGATGTTGTGCGGGGTAAGAAATGTCTTCGGAATCGCACATTGTATATCGCCATGCATCAAGACGATGGACATGATACTTTTAGTTCTGACGCGATGTCTGAAGGTGGAAATCAGTGGCTGGGATTAAACCAAACAAAACCTAAGTGCATTTTCCATGACATATCCAGCAGAGAGCACTGAGTGACCCAACATCTCTACGCAACGCCAAGGAATCAAGCCGATTGGTAATAGCCCGTTCATTGACAATTCGAGTAGCTCTACGTTGAATGCGGTCAAACGGAAGGAGCTGGTACTGTGGCCAGAGTAGAGAAAGAAACTAAAAGATCACCGGCTGAACGACCACGACGGAAACCGTATTGACGATCATTTAACAGCTGGTGTTCCTCTAGGTACCTTAAGAGCTGGCAGTTTGTTATGGGTTCCATAACTTTGGAAAACAATGAAGTTGTAGGTATGGGCCGGTAATTGGACGGATCCGAGCAGTTACCTTTTTTAGGGATCGGGTGTACTAAAGCGGCGGTATGAAAAGGAGAGCCGGAAGAGTCGCGATAAAACCGGTAACTGCTCAGGAGCACACACTTTTACAACGATCGGAGGAATTAAGAGCTGCCTAGCAGGTAGGCTTCTTGCTAGGTAGCTCTTAAAAGGCGAGCATACGCTTACTGTCATTAGCACTTTCATATCTAACTAGGTGGTAGAGTTTCGCAGCGACTCGACCAAATGGGCACAATCGCCTTACCTATTCCTGCCGCCAACGTTATCGCTTGACGTCAGTGTTTGCCATTGATGTGTAAGATTCCAATCCGGTAAGGCAGCTGGTAAACTTACGTTTGTTCAACGCCTCTGCCTCGGTCGGAAATCAAACCAGAGCCTGGCGATGGTCGGTAAATGTTAGACGTGTAACCCCTAATGGCCCCAAACCCTATGCCTACGTACGGTTAATACTCGACTGACGAGACGATCAAATCCATTGCTTAAAAACCTAAATAATGTTAAAAAATATTCCTGTCAAGATGTAATAAAAAAAAAACATAGTTTCTTTGCAAAAATCCGGAACGGATAGAAACACTTGAATGTACAGATCATACGGAATTTGTAATAAGTAAATTTAAACCAAGCTAATGTTAAGGGTCCGAAAAGTTGTCTACTACGATAGATGTCGATAAAATACGATTAAACAGGGTAGCTTTTACTGCAGACAGTCGTGGACAAAGTTGCAGTTACAGCTAATCTTAAATAGGTTAATAGTGTGTTTATGATGTTATGGGCACTATTGATCATAAATACTAATATTGAAGAATAATTATACATACTTGTAACATATAAAGACTCAGAAAACTAGACATTTATGTTCATGAGAGGAATGTATTTATTTAAAGAGTAGAAATCCACATGGATATCAGATGCTTTCGGGGGAAATAGGGTTGTGCCATAGGGTTGTGTATCCATTCGGTGACCATCCTCTGAGAATATCGATTGACTGCAGAATCTCCGAATAAAGCAACGCTGTCAGCCTTACACCTGCCAGCAGGGTTAGCCATTTTTTGTGCCAGCACATTGACGACTTGGGGTCAAATCATGCTATGCTGACTCACATCCCGGGCTGCTTTTTAAGGCAGGTCTGATGACTCACAGCTCCAAACCCCTTTTAGTCGCCTTTTACGACAGGCAGAGGATACCTATTCGTCGCCCGACACTCCAGGTAGGTAGGAGACGCAGCTCGCCACCGGTCTTACTTGCATAAATTTCTTTAAAAAAATGTTTATTTATTTGTTGTTACAAAAACAGTTATTTCTACCAACATATTCTAATGCATTGTAGTATGCAAACATTTTTAAATTTATACAAATTTATTGTTTAGATTTGAAACAAACTAGCTGAACCAACAGACGTAGTTCTGTCATGACCATGATTTTTTTTCATATGAATTTTCTACTGACGTTAAAAATCAACAAAAAATAAATAGCAAAATTGGTCTATCCGTTCAGGCGTGATGCGAAGACTGCGATAAATAGAGATACATTTTTATATGTATACTAGCTGTTACCCGCGTATGTATTTAATATTTAGCTCTCCAACGCTACCCTTTGAATTTTTTCGATAAAAAGTAGCCTACATCCTTCTCCAAAGTTTAGTGTATTTTTATTTTAATATCAAAATGAGTTCAAAAGTTTTGGCGTGAAAACGGAACATACACTTTTTCTTTTCTAATTTTACCTACATTTATATTATTATTATATATTATTTTTATTTTTATTATTTCTATAATTTTATCTACACTTCAAATGTATGTAAAGTTATAGAAACGTCTAACAGAAGATTTTATTGAAAATTTATAAATACTTACACATTCTTCTCTGCGGTTTAACCGTTCGGTTACGTCCATGACTTCTCAAGGTCCTGAGTTCTATTTTTGGGATATTCGGGACAAGTATGTAAGTTCAGGCTCGTATACCTAAAGAAGTTGACAAAGGTATAACTAGGGCACCCACGATTAACCTAAGATACTTAATGCCACAATGCTATAGATGGTAAAGCTAATGCCAACCGGGCACATGTTTTATCCCGGGCGACGATGTTTTATTAAAAAATAATGAAGATAAAGATCATATCAATTAAACTTATTATCCTTTTAAAATTATTTGTAAGTTATAATTCAAATTGTAATAAGAATAAAACTATTTGTCGTACAAATATTTAAACATTGTGTATATAATTAAATAATCACTTATAAAAATATTAAATTATTTGCACACCACAATGTGGTAGAAGATGTTGGAAAGCTTAAATAATGTGTAACAACTTCAACACGCATATTTCGCAAATCAATATATTTTCTTTCTCTCTTTCTTTCTTTCCTTATATTCTATGATATACAGATATAGCCTTTCTCGATAAATGGCCTTTCCAACACTGCAAGAATTTTTCAAATCGGATTAGTAGTTCCTGGCATTAGCGCGTTCAAGCAAAACAAATGCTTCAGCTTTATAATATTATAGTAGAGTATAGATATAGATAGACTAACCGCTCCGACTTGCCGAAACCTTATGACCATAACTAACACAACCAAAATATGGAAAATTGATTCATCCGTTTAGGCATGATGCTATGACTGAGGGAAATGGGAATTTATTTTTGTTTATATGATTATGTTTTAATGTTTGAACGAATTTTAAAACGTGATTAGGTTTAGTCCTAACTAACGTAAATACGATTGTTCTCGAACCTGGTACTCAAAAAAAATCGATTATGCACCCTTATCAATGTAGGTTTCTTCCATTGTTTTTCATTGTACAATTCTGATATTTACCTGCTCTTGATTGTGTACAGTACTTAGACACTATTTAAAAATGGGGAACAAAATTTATTGTTAAGAAGGGTAACTATTGACGTCATTTTGGAGTTCTCAATTGAACATATCTCAAACTCAAACGGTTCTAGAATATAATTTATTGAATCATCTGCTCTAATTAATATGTTTATGAGAGGAATGAAGGCATGGATTTGACTTCTTAGCAAAAAATCTTCCGATTTACGGTCCGTAAATTACCGATTTGACCGCATCGAGGGCGTTATTGAACATCGGTTCCGGCCTCGGAGTAACAAAAGTAATTGCATCATCACAAAAACTTGTAACTACTGTATGTAATGCCATTTTATTTGCAGAAGCTTAGTGTCGTTTCCAGGGGAAACGGAAGAGACGAGCAATGTATGACGCACCCACGTACGCTCGCACTAACACACACAAATAATATGTTTTGAAAAGTATTATGAGGTTGGTATTTATAATAAAGTATACCTACAGTCGTATCCTGAATGACAATATTCAGAATCGCTACATAATATGTATGTGCTTCAGTTGGAGAGGAGCCGAAACTGCGCTACGCCAGTGCTTGCTACCATAGCGGACCACTCATTTACTTTCATATTATACTTAATTAAGGAACATGAATATGCACATGAACATATGAATAAATTTTGGCAGGTGTTTGTTAACTACGCGATAAGTTGTTAACAACTGGACAAAATGAGCCATAGCTTTTATGACCTTCTTCATTCAGAGTGTGACGCACAGACGACGTGTCGAGAATGCAATATAGATAATCATTTGGTACTGACAAAGACAGGCAGCGCCATAAGAGGCGACGTGGAGTCATCACCCGGCTTGAATTCAAAACCAGGTCAGGTACTTACACGCCACACGTAGACCAGCCCATCGATGGTGATCGACCAGGTGGAAGGCCGCTCTCGTCGCTTCCGGTTGGATCTCAGGGCTAAATAATAATAAACAAATATCTCTAATATAATTGTACGCAGCGTAGTAACCCTTAAAGTAAGGATATTATGAGGTTGTGATGTTATCAATGCTAATTCTTAAAAACCTCGGAATCGCAAATACAAACTTGTGACCCTTTTAAAATTAAAAAAAAAATAGTAAATTATGAATACAAAAACTCACAAACTAATAATTTATTAATTCGCAAACATGACTAGATTAATACAAACGAGTGGTATCACCATGTACCTACGCTAACCGGTGAGCCAGTTCATTTACATTATTATCAACAACGGGACCTTTCTTTATAAGGACAAAGTTATTATCGTCCTCTCGTTCGGTAGCTGCCGTCGGTGTTCGTGTCGTCTGTGTTACTGCTTCTCTGTTCTTGTGTTTCACGTATCCTCTATGTTTAATTTTTACCTTCGACATCACGGCCCAGTCCAATGATTTCGAACGGCGTCTGTTGACACTTACTACATTTTCAAAAGCAATTTTTTGTTTCCTCTGATAAAATAGTAAGTCATCAGAATTAGCTCGTTTCTTATCAGTCACAGAGGTGTCAATGGAAGTGTTGGACGCATTGAAGAAGCTGGAGTTTCCGGACAGCTGTCCGAGTTTAATGCGTCGATATCTGCTACGAGGCAAACGGGTGGATTCTTCTCGTCTCGTCAACCAGTAGTAGTGCGTTATGGGGTCTCTCGGACCCCAGTGTCTCGAAGGTCGAAATGAGGATTTCAGCTTCTGATCAAACATAAGATCTATTTAATTGCAGCAAATGTTTTTTTCACCGACTAAAAAAAGGGAGAAGTTATATGTTGGACTCCTATATTTTTCTTTCTCCGTCAATTCTGAACCGATATTTTTTATTAAAAGTGTACCTGATTTCGAAGTTGTCACAGAATCTGGATCTAACGATGGAATCCAGGAGATATGAGGAAAATACCTGACTTTACTATCATATTATAATCTACTTGTTGAAATCGATTTCGTTTTTTTGCAGTTACTGTACTTAAAGTTTCGCTTACGAGGATTTTTCGGAGCGCTCTGAAAGGCCATCAAATAACCAACTTCAAAAAAAATTATAGAAGAAGGCGTTACTTTGCGGAAATCCATACTTAAATCCAAATAAAATTATTTAATTTGCAATATTCCGCCAAAAAAAAATATACATTTTTTTGGCCATAATACGTATACACGTATTATGGTGTGACAAAACAGGCAAAATAGTGCGCTATGAATGAAATGGACTTACCGGAAGGTAAAACTCCTAAATATATCCAGCTCCACACAACACACACCACCAAACTGTCTTATTAGCACTAACAATACACACACTATTAAAAACTCAACGTACGTTTCGCTTCGTAACCGAAGCATCATCAGGACAATTCGACGGCACTCCACAAAGGTCGAGCTCGACCTTTTAGCGGAATATTGCAAATTAAATAATTTTATTTGGATTTAACCTACTTCACATGACGTGTCGAGCGGAACACCATTGGCGACGCCGACTGTACGGTGCCGCTTAGCTCTCTTTGTTTGTTCATTTACTTGCTAGAACTGCTGCTCATAATATACAATTTATGCGCGTAAGAAAGTATAATTTTCTCCTTAAACTTACTTTCTTTTTGGTTACCAATGAAAAAGTAGCGAGCCACTTGATAAGGTATAACGTGAGGTAGTACAGGCTTTTGAAATAAATACACTTTAGTAAACGGTCTCCACTCACTGAGATTATATCGTATTGGACTTGCTTAGCAACCGATATGGCCGCAAACACTACAATGGTGAGCAGTGTCACGGAGATTATTGTGACAAAGCCACCGGCGACCCACGGAGGACGTGACCAGTCAGTCTCCCGCAAGAGCCACGTAACTGTCCACCAGATGGTAAACGACGCGACAATGCCGGGAGCCGTGCACCATCCCACCACCCACCACTTCCCCAATTTACGCTCCATCAGAAACTCCACATCTTCTGATAGTACTTTCCAACCTGAAAATGTTCATTTTAAATTTATGTAAGTATTCTTTCTTATTATTATGAGTAAAGTAGAGTAGAGCCCGTGTTGGTCCGAGCTCCTTTGCATGATAAACCATCTGCCTTCCAACAGATGCACGTACCAGCTAGCAACCAGCTAGGCAACCCGTAAAAGGCGAGTGTAGGCTTACCGTCACTAACCCCGTGACATCCTACTAAGTGGTAGTTTCGCAGTCTCTCGTCCGGATTTGTACCACAGCCTTACCTATTCCTGTTGCCATAACGTCAGTGCTTTAGGGTTCGGAGAGTAAGGTAGCCTTTAAATTTACTTTTGCTCGAGGCCTAACATTTGCCTGATGTTAGCAACGTACCATTACCGCCTTTGGTGTCTCTAGGCGACGTAAATTTCTAACTTGGCGATTAGACACTAAGTGACAATGTGGTAGGTGGCTAACCCATTGCTAACAGCTTAGACCACAGAGGCGATACATAGTATTATTATTATCATTTTTTGTAAGGTGTTTTAAGTTTCATGTTTATGTGTGGTGTATGTATGTATGTATGTATGTATGTATGTGTGTGTGTTTGTGTGTTTGGCATTGTAGTTCTTCAGCGGATGAACAGATAGACACGTTATTTTTGTTTGAGATCTGAAGTAATCGAAATAGTGCTTAGCTACAGTCTCTGGAGATCTATATAGGCGTTTAAGATCATCAGCTTATTTGCATCTCTTTCGTAAGCACTCAAATGGACATTAGACGTATTTACTTCACTTTTAAGCATATGTGAGGCTCAAAAGACCTAACAGTAACGAATGCTGATACGACTGAGCTAGTCTGATGCTGGAGGTCAAACTTAGGAATCGTAACCCTTGAATGTCAGCTGCAATGACTTTGGACTCATTCGATTCGCCATAAAAAGATATGTTCATATTTTCTGATGACGAGGACTTGATGACAAGGACCTAGTGAATGAAATGTCCGATGGCCGTTTCATCATACTCTAAAAGATGCGGTATTAAATATTTTTCTTAATCTTTGCAGTTCTTTTAAAGTACATTTAGGAAGTGAGATGTTTTAAGTTTCACTTGCTTTGTGAGTGTATGCATGTTTGTCTGAAGCATCATAGCTCCTAAACGATTGTGATGCGTTGTTTCTACCCCCGTAACTAAATGAGGGGATTTTTAAACCCCTGATGGAAAATGACGTTATAATGTTGACATGTTTATGAGTGTCGCAATAACTTTTGAACGGAGGGATCGCTTTCGATATTTAGCTTTGTTTGAAAGCTGACGTAATCGAGTTGATTGTTGGCTACATTACATGTAGGTTTTGGCAAGGGTTCATTGAACATTTTTAAATTTTAGATTAGTTTCTTTCATTACAGAAAATTATTTTCCTATTTGCCATCGTATCTACAAATATTAGGTATATATTAAATAGGTCTTGCTTTAGAAAATTTAATTGGGTAAGTTTCGCATTCAATGATGATATCTAAGAGCGTAGCTCTGTTCAGGGGGCAGACAAGGAAAACCCTAGACTATAAGGTTTTATCACGCTTTTTATGATATAAGAGTGAGGTAATAACTAAAACTAAATATACTTGGTAACCTGAAGTAGCTTTACTTTACAAATAATCTGCCGTGTTCTCCACAAAAGATTTCTTAAACTTCTCTGACCTTATTGTCCCTTTTTAATATGCATAGTCCGTCTAAGAGATTTTCGGTCATTCCCATAGTTGCAATTGTATGTAAAAGTTCTTCTAAAGGGCAGCTCCCCCTTTTGCCCGTACCGGGCTACGCTCATATTCGAAACGTGCACGACAATAGCACCACCTTGTAACCGCAACTTAAATGGAGTATGTCAAATAGTGGATGATAACTAACTGTATCATATTTTTTTGTAAAACAAAATATATTAGAAACACTATAAATAGTATTTTTATATGTTATAGGTATTTGTTAAAAACAAAATGGAAAATTAATGTGATTTTAGCAACTGATTTTGAGAGTGTAAAACATGAGATAAGTTGTTAAATTAAATAGATTCTGAAAATGTTAATCACTTTTAATTTTCGTTAAAAATATTTCGTCATAATTAATTTTGTTAGTAAAACTCGAAATCACTGAAAAGAGTACCAGTTCACAGTCTCAGTAATGTTGATAATATGTATATAAGCAAATTCTCGAGTTGTTGTTTCAGCAGACAGTAGAGCTTCTACTGAGCAAAAAAACTTAAAACGATTGTTGTCAGTTCCCAGTTTTCATACTTTTTTCTGGGATTAGTTGTTACAATTCTTAGTTAATGAAATCTACTAATTTCAGTGTCACTGTGATTAGTGTAAATATAGCTATTGCAAATAAAAATCTTTCTTCTTCAGATGAGGTTGAGTTTGATTTACTATTTCCATTATTATTTTATTGGTTGTTTTATATCTGCTGCATCTTTGTAGTTGTTTGTTTAATCAGGCGTGTATATATTGCTAGTACCTACATGTGTCTCATTAACCTTCCTCTTTCGAAATACTTTAGGGTAGTATCATGTACCTACTATGTATATAAATTGGACTTGCGCGCCTTTTCTGCCTCCTATGAAATATTACATATTTTGTCGTCAATTTTTGGATACCATAGAGATCCATCATCAACAATAAGTAATAATACCATAATTAATATGTAAACATCATATAATATTTCGTAATCAACAGTGTTACATAAATAACATTGTATATTTTAATAGCCAACAAAAAAATTGAAAATGTATATTTTTTGATAAAAATAACGTTGCCCGGGATCGGATATGTGCCTGGTTGGCGATAGTCTTGCCACCTATCGCACTATGGAACTTAGTGTCTTCGGTTAGTCGTGGGTGCCCTGGTTGTGAGTCTGCCTATCTTCGGGGATATGGGCGTGATGATATATTAATTAATATTGTAAGTTAAGGTTGTGTCCGACATCACATACACTGTCTACACCATAATTTACATAGTCTGGTGTTTTTAATATTATAACACAACAAGAACCCACACCCATTGGCCCATTTTTTAAACAAAGTTTGATGATTCTCAAAATTAACTTATCCCTTTTGTTTCACATTTCTACCGCAGCGCACGCTTTACGCTATCCATTCCATACAATTTGCTCGTACTCAATAGACATTTATCCTTTAGCGTTTTTAATTGATTAGCGTGCATCTATTGGAATGTTATATTTTGATATCAATCTAGACATCATCATCAGCTGGAGGACGTCCACAGCTGGACCTAGGCCTCCCTACCTAAATCTATCAAGACATGTTTTGTTTCAAATTTAATATTATATATGAAATTATAAATATAATGGTTTATTAATCAATTTTAGTTTGTATGTATAAATAAAAAAAAAAACTTTATTTTGGGAAATAGTCTTGAATACGGAATACAGTTTTCAAAAATTAATGCGGGTAGCCCACTATTTGTCGGTAAACAATGAGCTACCGCAGGATTGCAATAATTTTAATTTTTTGAGCGTAGACACGTTAAACTTTTAAAATTTAAAATAGATATTTTTACATGGGGGTGTGCCTCAAAACTTTTGCACTTCTAGCTAATCGGAACTATTTGAATTTTGGGTGTTATATTTTTTAAACGTTGCAACCTTCTTAGTCGAAAAGATTTTAGAGCGATATTTTTTTAATTTTTTTATGAGTTCTCTTTCTCTGCAAGATTTTGCCGCTCGTCTTCAAAATGCTTTTGGGAAAGAAGCACCTTGTTTGAATACCGTGAGGCGATGATTTGCTGAATTTGAGAGAGTTCAAGTTTCTTTACATAACGAATTTCGTAAAAGGCGGCCTTCAACTGACGTCAACGAAAATAACGTGGCTACTGTTAAGCGATGAATTGAAGAAAACCTCCGGATTTTCTATAAGATAGTTTGAGGACTATTGGGGATTGGTATCAGCAAAATTCAGAAAATTTAATAAAGTCGTTGGATCCCTTGTGAACTGACAGCGGAGCAGAAGCGGGCTCGCGTGGAATGGTTCTCACAGATGCTACTGAAGGACGACCACTGACATTCTAATGTCATTACAATGTTTATGACATTGTCACAGGAGACGAAACGTTTACTTATTACTTTGAACCCGAACAAAATACAGCAATCTTGTTGGGTTGGGTGTTCGAAAATGAGAACAGGCCAACAAAAGTGACACAGGCGAGAAACGGTGGTAAAAAAAGATCTGCACAATTCCACTTGAAGATCAAAAGGGTGTTAATGCCGAGTGGTATTCCATCATTTGTTTAACCAGGGTGTTAGAAAAAGTTCGCGAAAGACAACCTAAAAGCCGCATTCTCCTATACCATGATAACGCTTCTCAACACACAGCCCAAAAAACGAAGTCATTTTTAGCTTCCGAAAAAGTACATCTCGTCACTCATCCTGCTTATAGCCCCACCCTGTGATTTCTGTATTTTCCCCAAAATCAAAGATTTGATGAGAGGTTTTCCTTTTACCAACTCCGAAGAGGCAGTGGGAGCGTTCAAACAGCTCGTATAAAATATGCCTTCAGATCGGTGGTCCTGCTGTTTTACAAAATTGTTCGTTCGCATGAAAAAATATTTAAAATATAAAGAAGATTATTTCAAAAAGCAGTAACCATAATATTTTAGTCATAACATGTTTTTTTAAGTTACGCTAAACTTATAGTATGACCTACGTATTTGCATAATGTAAACGTAGACGCAGATAGGTATACAATGGATAGATGGTTGCAAAAAGGAATAAATAAGTAAAACTTTGTTCAAGTTGATTAGAAGGTCGGTTTTAAGAACTATTTAATTTTGCCATTTTGTATTATTATAATCTTAAAATGCAAAGTTGTATGTCGCTGTAATGGCGAAATAGTTTAGAACTCTTAATAAGGTTTGCTCGTTAGACCTTGTACTTTACCCACCTTATTTGCAAATAAATTATTTTGAATTTAAATCTGAATTTGAATTAAGTGCTTTAATTGTCTTCATATTTTCCTAAAAACAAGCAAATGAGCGAGCTATTGCACAGATCTTAGAAAAGATAATATTGCATAGAACCGCGCTGATGTTCTAAGGTAAAGGTTATTAGTTAGGTTATACTTTACCGTGAATTATATTACCGTAAATAAAAACAAAAGCAGTTATTTCGATACTCGTAGCCACGGTGATGAGAAAGGGAACCACGACTTCCTCGAGCAGCGTGACAGCGTTACCGAATGCTAACACTGCCAGCGAGGCCGCAGCACCCACCACCGAGCTGGCGACCGCCGCGTACCGCCACTTCACGCAGGTGATGCGCCTCATTCGCTCGTATATCGGATACAACAAAGTAAGCTGGAAACATTGAGCATCTCGTGGCTTACATGTTAGGTATATATTATATTAATACGTGATGCTAAAAATTTGGACACCTTTTTACGAAGATACACCACGTAGGAGCATAAAATTTGGCACACTTATTTATATGTATATTTTTCAATAATTATGCCTATAAAGTACATTAAATCAATAAATAAAACACTACCCACAACTACCATGCATTTGACACACACAAACAAATACAATATATTGATTATAACGATGAAAGATCACAGATGGAAAAAAAGTTCGGAAACAGTAGTTGGTCTTGAGAAATGAAAATGGCGTTCTAATCATCAAGATATTAAAACATATTATGGTCGAATTTCGACCAATGGGCGACCACTAGTATGTTAAAATTCTCGTAAAATGAAACGTTTGGCAACGGATGCTATTAGGTACACTACCTTATCCTATAGCAGTTATTTTCTTGGTAAAAATAGGTCCACCACATACGAATCTATTTAAAAAAAACATGGAATGGAAGCGGAACGCAGCGAATCCGTCAACAAATCTTTGGAGCTACCAGTTATTTCCAGTTAAAGATCGTATGCTTTTGTACATACTTATATCTACAATATGGGTGAAAATTTCGATACGAAATTTCCAGACGTAATTTCGTAAAGAAATAACTGAGATAACAAGCAGGCATTTCTTAAGAGATAGAGTAGGCATGATCAGTAAACGAAATTCTTTAAGTTCGGGTGCTTGCGTGTCTACTAAGTATTCAATAACTGTCAAGTCACGTGGTGCCTCAGCGAGAGTACCTCCACCTAGCTACAGTGGGGCTGGTGGTTATTTCATATTAACAATGGATTTCGTTCTCACCATTGTAATAGCTCCTGAGAAAAACAACATGGCAAAAATAAGGAGAGGCCACACAATATTCAGCCTTTTGTCGATGCTCAGGATTAGTGTCTCGACGAGCACAGCTACGGTGCTAGTGTCCTTGTCACTGCTGCTGCTCATGCTGTACCAGAAAATCACACCCATCCAACCTGACACTACGTTAGCTCCCACGAATGATAAAGTTGTCCTGAAAAAAATTCATATATTCCAGTTTTGTTCACAATTTTTCAGTATATATATTAGCTGTATTTTCAAAAAATATTATATACTTGCAAATTCATACCTTTCTACATCAGTGTTAGCATAAACGGTATCCCCCGCGGCAATAAGGTATCCGCCAGCCACGTGGCCCGCCAGGAGGGCCTGCGTGATAACACTGTGCCATAGGAACGGCTGCTTCAAACTAGCCCATTCGTTGCTCCTCAAGTTGGATAAGCCCTTAGATTCACCGACGCACAGTATAATAACGACCCCCAAAATCACCACTGCGGGCCCGAAAGCATAGAACAATCTTTTCATCACTTTCACTGGACTGTAAAATCTGAAAACAATCAGGTTAAGTCTTTTTAGGTATGCCATGGTTAGATTTAACAAAATATTTAATTCCTAAGGCATTGTAAGTACAACTTATAACGTGTACGACATATACCAGTAATTGGAATAACTCTGGCTGATGTTAAAGGTGTTTAATGTCAAGTAGCCGCATACTAAATATCCAAATAAATAAATAATATTCCTGGACAACTTACACACATTGAATCTAACCCCAAAGTAAGCAAATTATATGCTTGTGTTTTGGGTGTTAGTCAACGCTACTAATACATAGAAATACTTTAAATAAATATCCCTGGACTAGTTACACAAATTGAATCTAATCTCAAAGTAAGCAAATTATATGCTTGTGTTATGGGTGCTAGTCAACGATACTCATAAATAGAAATACTTAATACATCGATACGAAAATAAATTTAATAAACACCCAGACCCGGAAATGCAGACATATAAATGTTCGTCACACAAATATCTGCCCCCGTCGCGAATCGCACCCGAGACTCGCGGATGATCGGCGTAGTAACATAGCGACGAATTGATAAATAATCTCCTGCTTTAACCTAACATCTTACTACCACCAGTGTGGATTGTATATAAATAAATTGAATTGAATTTAATGTAAAAGTTTAATATAGTAGAAGGACTTTACTGTAGATTTGCAGCCTCACTGGTACCTAAGTCTACGACTTTCTAAAGTTTGGTTACACTGACAGGTAGTCATTGGATGTTAAGATAAAAAGCAGTGTTTCTCAAGAAGGCGATAACGCCCTCTTGTGGACACTGGAGACCCAGATGGGTCAACCAATCAATTGCGCTATTTACTAAAGTATCTTCGTGGCTGTTGCCGGCGAAGTTCGGTTCTCCCAATGCAATGACAAAAAAATATGTTCTGGAAAGTATCGTATACCGTCCTCGACTTGCCATATTTTATTAGATTCTATGTGAATCACTATCGACATACACACAGATGCCCCTTTCAAAAAGGATAATAAATTGACTACATCCCATATCAAAGATTAAGTCATCAAGATAACAAAAAACTTTGAACATATGCAGTATTTTTTTTGCTTTTTAATAAGCTACATTTTTATTACATTGATAAAGTGTTTACCTAAATAACAAATTTCCAAAGTATATCTTGAAAAATATTAAAGTGTGTTACGAGTTTAACTGTTTATAACTAGTACGAAAGAAAGTATCTTCAGACGCATATCCTCAAATAATGAGGCCAAGGAACAACCAACGCACCTACGAATAGCCGAAGGTAGATAATAAAATGTAAACCAATCTAATGTAAGGGTACTAATGCCTTTCTACGTAAGTAACATCTAATGAGATTTTGTGTGCCTGAGGAAGTGTCAGTCAGATCAATTGAAGGGGTCAACCCTATGATTGATCTGACTGTTTACAAAAAAATATTAAGTTAGTTCCCCGAGTATCTTACACAAAGGCAAGACTGAAATTGTAAAGATACATTACTTATATCTTTGAAAGGTTTAAACTTTAAAGCGTCTGGTAAAGATTGGCGAAGATTTAGCGTCTGGTACCTGTAAATTGATCGTTTACCCAAGGTAGCAGGTAGGTATACACTCATAGTACATATGTGCCAAACCTACGTCATTCATACATTTTATTTTTAAAAAAATAAGGATCGTCTTGAGAGCTTGATCTATTAGGTATATCAAACAAATAATAGGTGTGTGATTATCGTATTGTTTTTTTAAAATTATCGCCTAAAAAGGTACCAATTCAATAGCTCATTAATGCAACAAACTAGGGAAGTATTATCATATGTAAAATGTTAACAAAGAGCAATAAAAATAATTGATGACTTACATCAAAGGAAACAGTAGCCACAGCACTATGATAATGAATGCCTTCGGCACGTAATACTCCGGCTCCTCGTCCACCGCGACCGGGGCCAGCAACGTCGCGCTGTCGGGACAATCGAGTATTGTTCAACCATTATCCAAACATGATGTTTAGACAAAACATAGCACACATACGTTTGACTTGTCTTATGAACTAAGTTTATAAAAAAGGATGAGTTAAAGATATCACGTTTATTAATAAAAGACGGCAACACTTTACAGAAAGCACAATGGTTATTTTCTGCTAAAAAATTATACGTATTACAGTGCGTAGTAAGTGGATAGGACTTATGAAGTAGTCAATAGTCAAAGTAGTAGGTGTGTAGAGACACACATTGTACACAAACCATCTTTACTGATTCAGCGGCACCTACAGTATACACACTCTTCACTTACACACCGTATGTTACATTCCGCTTCGCCATCATCATCAGGAGAATCAGACTGAACTTCACGAAAGTCTTGCAAATTCTCAGAATCCTGCAATGTCCCTCGAACAAATTTTAGCACATTGTGCACTGTGATTTATTAATTTCTACATCAAAGTGATAAATTAAATTAAAATGAACAAGTTTAGTCTTTTTTCCTTCTAGGCAAGATAGTGGTTATCTCGTTTTTTCAAAAATACATTCCGTAAATCTTGTTAACATTTTGTCCCCATGATTTAATATCAGGATCCTGTTTAATGTAAAACAAAAATCTAATTACTGAGTCAATAGCACCTACGAAAGACACCACACATGCCACTTATCAAGTGTTTCCTACCGCGACGTTCAGTTAGTCTCCTGCAGTATACAAGGAAAGTGCTATCGTAATCACTGAAGTTCTCAGGATCCTGATAAGATATATTTTTAGTAAAATAAATAAAATGTAAGTAGTTTACCATTTCGATAAGTGAATTGTAAGCACAAAGGCTAAGTCTAGCTTTATTTTTATGAAATGTTTTCTTCATTATTTGTTAGAATTTCTCAGGAACCTGGTCTCAGCATCCTGTCCGATTGGTACTCTTGATATTGAGAGCTATCCAAGATTCTGAGAAACTCACACTAAAATATTGCATTGCAATTCGGTGCATGTTTTTAACATATAAATTTTCGTCAATAAATATTAAACTACATACTTATGGATAAATCATTTAAAAAGATATTTGATTAACTCTTGTAACTAAT
Source organism: Calephelis nemesis (assembly GCA_002245505.1). NCBI lineage: Eukaryota > Metazoa > Arthropoda > Insecta > Lepidoptera > Riodinidae > Calephelis > Calephelis nemesis. The sequence goes on from NJDD01000289.1 coordinate 383,535, forward strand.
TTATATATTGTTGACTAGTTCTAGTCTAAATATCAAGTTTTGATTACAGAATAAAATTTCGCCTTCGACTAATGAGGCGATCAATATAAGGTTCACAAACTTTGATCTCCTATGATTTTTGTTATTTCCTCAATTTCCTGATTACACTCTCAGTTTCCTGTGGCTCTATTTTCTTTAAATGGCCATAAATCAAAAACTAATACATATTTTGACTGTTTCGACTAGGAAAAGCTAAAAGACATTGCACTTTTGTCATTAAAATTAATTTCCCATCCAGAATAGAAAAAAATATCAGTCGGAAATCATACTCATATTCTTCCTTAGTTTGTAAAACTACCCGTAACCAGTCGTAAACATATAAAAAAAATCTAAAAAAGCACATGGTGACCAGACCAGAAAGCTACTTACTTAATACATGCTGATGCGTTATTATAAGTATATGTATCGTTCCCGTCCTGGAAAGTATAATACACACGAATTAGTAAACATGTTCAAAACATTTGGATGTTTTTGCATTTTAGAGCGAAGCACAATAATAATTAACATGATGGTGCTGTGCCACCAAGTTCAGGTTGCGAATTAGAATTGAAAGTTGCAAGTAAAATAAATGTAATTTTCAATAAAATACAGAAACTTTTTACAAGTTTCCATTTTTTACATTGCATTTTTCGTTGTGTTTTTAGGATTAACAATAATAAAATAACTTTACTTCTTTCCATAGTATGCTTGTATTTTTTTCATTTATTGTAATTTATGAAAGATATATTGATATTATATATATATATATTATAGTAGTATATATATATATATTGATATTACACGTACATATTATACACGTCCCTACATATTTTACACGTAAATTTATAATTTTCACATAGCCCTAAATTTGTATTATTTCCAAGTTTCATGTATTTTACTGGAAAGTTTCCAAATTGCGAAAAATAAATACGTATCTTGACTTCATTAAGTCCCGGGTTTGATTCCCGGGTCGGGCAACAAAAAGAAAATGTGTTTTTTTTTCCATTTTTTAATAAAAATTTTTTAGATATGTGCCCGGTTGGCTTGCAGGCTATCACATTATAGGACTTAGTATCTTCTGCTAGTTGTGAGTGCCCTGGTTGTGCCTCTGCCTACCTCTTCGAGGATATAGGCGTAAAGATACTTACTTACTTTTACTTTTTTATCACGGATACATCAAGTAGGTGCCTCAAAAATATCTTTAAAGTAAGTTATGCTATTTGTTTCAATTCAGTTTTCAATTCAATTCAGTTTTAACTTATTAGCTGTTGTCTTATGTTCCTCAACAATACGATAAGTGACGTTACGAGTATGCTATGCTGGAGGAAACTGTAACAAAGATTTAAATCTAATAATTAAATACAAAAATACCTAAATAACTAAATACAGCGAGTCAAACTAACTAAACTAACAAACAACAAATAAAAAGCTTTTAACAAATAATAAAAAACTTTTTAATATATTCCTGAAAAGAATGTCAGAGGCACAACCAGTCATACCACCAAAGCCCACGACCAGCAAAAGACAATCGTAATAACTAACACAATATGATAGGTGGCAAACTTAATGTCAACCATGTGAAGCCATATCCAAAACTGGACCACTGAGATACTTTCATTTAATTTATTTAAGAAAACAAAGAATGAAAAATCGGTACACTGCCCAGATTACTGGCTGTAGCCTTAGAACTAACTATACATACATAAGCTCATTAAGATATTTCATATTTTAAAATTTCACCGAAATTAAAATCATAAAAAAAATGCTCGCTGGTTCGGTCATGTGGAAAAATGACAAATAAAAGATTGCAAAGCAGATATAGGTGCAATGCGAATGTGGATGGATGCAGGTACTCGGGGAGGCCTACATCCTTCGGGGAGGCCTAACATGATTGTTACTTTTATTTACTGTTACTCACCAATATTCCTGTGTTATCTGTACACTCCCAGAGCAGCAGCGAATTGCCAATTGTGTAAAAAAAGTATGTTAGACAAAGAGCCACGTAAATGATTGTGCAAATTGAGTACAAAAAGTTCGCCAACAGTCGTAAGTACCCAACACCTGAAATGCAAATCCTTTCAGTAATGCAAACATATTTTAGCTATTGATAGTTTACACGATGATTTAAATCTGATCTGATCTAAATCTAAAAATGTCAAACGTAAAAAATTTCTAAGAATTCACGTAATAATAAAATAATTTTGATAACGTTACCGTGTGTTAGGTAGGTATGTGTCATTCCCAGCATCCGGGCGGCCCTGGCGGCGGTGTGTGACGCAGCAATGCCACGCGCTGCCCGCCGCCGGGGCCGTCGGGGGGTCGGGAAGAAACAATACAGGAGGCGCTCTGCTACCATTGGGTGCCCCTGTATCTGCGGGAGCTGTTGGCCGACTACCTCCAGGACCGCATCGTACACCGCCGCGTCACCTCCGGAGTCCCACAGGCGTCCGTTCTGGGTCCACGCCTGTGGGACATCGGCTACGACTGGGTCTTCGGGGGCGCGCTGCCCAACAACCTACGGGTAGCGTGCTACGCGGACGACACACTGGTCGTAGATAGAGGGACATCTACGACCAGTACGACCAGGGCGGCTGGCGGAGGTGGGGACAACCATCGTCGTCGGTCGTATATGCTCCCTGGGTCTGGAGGTAAACCTCCCCAAGACTGAGGCCCTATTGTTCCATGGGCCTCGGGGGGACCCCTTCCAGGTAAGCGGGTGATACTGGACGGGGTCCGGGTCCGGGTTGGGACACAAATGAAGTACTTACTCATACTGGACGGAAGGTGGACTTTCGGGGCGCATTTTGTCCGTCTCGCCCGAGAGTCCTGGGAGCCGCCGATGCTTTGGGGAGACTGCTGCCCAACGTGGGAGGCACGAGCACCAACTGCCGACGTCTGTACTCATGCGTCGTACGGAGTATGGCCCTGTATGGGGCACCTGTCTGGGCGGACGCCCTCGATCGCGCCAATAAGACCCTGATGCGACGTCCGCAGCGTGTCATTGCGACCAGGGCGATACGCGGTTACCAGACGGTGTCCTGCACGGCGTCATGCGTCCTCACTGAAGACCCGCCTTGGATGCTCCAAGCGCGTGCTCTTGCTGACACATACCTCGCGGTATCGTCGGCGAGGGCGCGCGGGGAGCCCCTTGCGTGGGAGGAAGTGAGGCGCATGCAGAGTTAGGCGTGGGAGACTACGTTGGAGCTGTGGAAGGAGGACTTAGGCCCACCTGTCCCTGGGCAGGCGACGGTGGAGGCTATCCGACCGGTCCTACGAAGGTGGGTCGATGACGTTTCGACTTGTGCAGGTGCTTTCCGGGCATAGATGCTTCGGGAAGTATCTGCCCAAGGTCGTGAAACGGGAGGCGACCCCCGCCTGCCACGAGTGCGTGGCACCAGAGGATACGGCGTCCCACACGCTGGGGGAGTGCGTCGCCTTTGAGTCACAGGTATGTGTCATTCGGGTTTACGTTTAGGTATCACTGAATTTCCTTAACTCCTAACTATAATTAGTTAACTAATATTCATTGTAATTTTACAGATGAGCGATTTGATTTTTTGTTTCTTTTATACATTTTGTTTTAATATTTTCTTTTAAACTTATATAATTTACTGGTTGAACTCTGACATCAACAGGCGGCTATCATGGAAATGTGAACGCATTGAAACGTACAGGCACCCTAGAAAGAATTACCCGCTTATTTTATGAAAACTAGTTTTTTGTAATGCCAATATTTCTTCGTATGTAAATCATGAACTTTATCTTTTCAAACATGTTTTTTTAGCGATTAGAGACTCAATTCATTGTAACTTTTTATAAATCGGCACACCAAAGGCATAGCGGACTCTACTTATACGTCCTATATGTTGTGTTCACCATTCAGTTGTGTTGTGTCATATTTTTAAAGGAAGAAACAAACTGAGCCCACGTACGCTACGTATACGATACAAGATGACGTCTGATTTCGTGTGTGAACCACTCTTATCTTAACACCACTCTGAACACCAGTAAAGTATCATTCATGGATAACAAAATATCGTGATTACCACACAATCCCACACGATCGATATTACATGAAGCCATGTCGTTAATTATTGTTTTTTTTTTTTATTTAATTTTAAAAGTGTTGGCAGTCCAAGATATAATAAAAAAATAGCAACACTTCTAATCTTTGAATTGGGCTTCTTTGCAGAATAGACCTTCCTGCCAGGCAGCTCGTAAAAGGCGAGTATAGGCTTACCGTCACTAACACCGTGACATATGACTAGGTGGTAGAGTTTCGCATCGGCATCGTTTCCCCAATTTCTGTGCCATTTTCCTACTTTTTCTCTTCATAAGAACCTTCTCCAGACAATAACTAACACAATTAAAAAAGAATTAGTCAAATCGGTCCGGTCGTTCAGTGATTCATTTTTAAATTATTGATTTATTTATTCCAGTACCTGTTTAAGTATTTCCTATATATTTATTTATTATGTATTAGAATAGTTGACTAATGTCCAAAACACAAACACATAATTAGCTTACTTTAGGGTTAGATTCACTTTGTGTAACTAGTCCAAGGATATTTCTTTACTATTTATTTATTTGGATATTTAGTATGCGGGCATCTAGGGAAAAAACACTAAAACAATAGACATATAGATCCACAAATTCAAAGTTAGACGATAACATGTACGACATAGAACAAAGGTGTAGTCATATGGAGCTCGATAGGGAACTAACTTCCATTTTATACCATGTTACCTACGTGTATACGTGTTTGGAGGTCTATTGGAAGCTTTTAACAAGAGCGTAAAATATCAATTAAAACGGAATGTTCAGAAAGCTCTATCAAGATACGAACAGTTACACATATTGTTGTGTAAAATTGAAGCGATGACTTATTAATTATTTCTCACATTTATCACCAAGACACTTCCTAAATAGTATGGCTTTGACATCATACACAGAAACAGATTTGACAGACATTAGTGGTAATAAGTTAAGACTTGAGACACATTTTGTGCAACAAAACTTTTGGAAAGTTTGTAGCAAGCATTACTTAAATACATTACAATTTCATCCTAAGTGGAAGAGCATGACACCAAATGTTGAGGTTCGATCATGACAAGTGATCCAACCTCAACATTTTGTGTCACGGTCAATGTCATTATGGGGAAAAATACTCCACCTTCATATTGGCAAGAGTAATCAAACGTTTCCCGGGCCAACTTGTTTAAGCGGCAAATGATCACACTCGCAGTAGGTCAATAACGCGTATATGTTTTGCAGTTAGATAGCGATTAAAAGAAAAATAGGAAATAATTTCAAGATGTTTATATTTTTATTTAAAATCAATCAGTGTAATAATTAATATACCACGAGCTATTCCGGCGAACTTCGTTCCACCCACTCTGTTTGTATGGTAAAACTTAAAATGTTGTTTTTCCTTGTTTCTTCGCAGTTTTTCATTTTTTCTTTTTAAAAACTTACCTGGCCTTCCATAAATAATTAGCCTTTATCCTGGGAAGATTAAAAAAAGATCCGCTAGGGGCAGCACCGGTGAGGGGGTACATATGTTTTGATTTATCTATTGACAACAACGTTAAATGTACGACTTATTAATATTAGAATATTACTTTATTTGTAAATTATTTTGTTCAACTTCGATTTCAATTGGTACAGGTTCAATCGGAGTTAAGTTCATTAGTAATTGCTCAACTTTTACTTCTAAAATTAACTTTTCGTCTAGACTTAAATCGTAATCATCATATTTTAAAAAAAGTATTCCTTTCTTAGCAAAGTATTCCACATACAAATAATTTCCTTTTTACTTTGAACTATTTAAACAAATCTGGGTGTGAACTGATTTTTATCGTAGTTATCATTTAAATATTGTTTTTTCATTCAGAATAAAACTTATTATTGATTTCTTTAGGTGTTTACGTTTGGTGGGATAGCTAACAGTTAAAATATTAGATTAGATAAGACGGATTATTGCCTAATTTTTTGCCTTTATTCCATTCTTTTAATTTTGATGTGCATGTGCGTACATCATAACTGTAACGTACAGTATAATCCTCAAGTTTGTAAAGCAAAGCAACAATATGAGAACAGTTCTCTGAAGGAGATGCTGGACACTGACACTGATCATTTAGAATTTTGCTGCTATTCTTATCCAAAGCTATACTTATTTTATACTTCACAGTGACTCGAAAAGAAGATTGTACGACTGCTTTTAAGTTATACACCAAATCATTCGCATTGTCTTCCATATTTGACACAAAGTAATTTAAACAATATTGTCTTCCTCTTTGAAGTGCTTTCGAGTTTCCAGAATTCGGAAGCTGTTCGTCATTGACAGATAATGTAGCATTCAAATCTAAAGTATCAATAGGACCGGTAGTAATATAATTATACTCATTGCTATCATTAGCAAAGAACGAGCTATAGCTTGGGATGGAAAATTTGCCCAGTTTGTAGTAGGAAAAGTGTAGGATTTTGAACTTGGTAGAGATGGATTGAATAATTTCATACGTTGCTGTTTATCCGCTAGACATTTACCACCATAAATTCAAATAAAATTTTATATATTATACATATTATATTTAACGTTGTTGTCAACAGAAAATTCAAAACATTTTAATCTTCACAGGAAAAAGGCTAATTGAAAACCTAAATTAGCCAAATCGGTCCTGTCGTTCGAGAGCTTTTAACGGGACTTTAACGAACATCAACCAACAATTAAATATATTATTATATAAAATTTAATTGTGTTAAATTTAATTTTGTAACATTTATGTATTTGTTCAAAAAGGGTAAAATGCTGTAATTTGATAAATGAAATATATTTTTTGACTTTGTGGGCTACAGTATGTTGGGAAGTGGGAACACAACATTTAATTTAAAAAATAACAACTGTAATTGTAACTAGCAACACCTCCACTTCCCAAAGTTTCAATAACAACTGTTAATTACGTGTTCTAGAAAATTAAATTGAAAATTTCAATAATTTTCCGGCGTATTCGTTAGTGCTGGAACTTCCCACTCCAGCGCATAGTCTGCAGATTTCTACAAATAGCAACATTAATACCATGTTTCATTATGAATGGAATCAAAACTAAATTATGAATTCATCTTTAAATTAAAAGCAAACCTGAGAAAAAGGGAACTGCTCTCCACACTCCTGCAACGTCCTGTTGGCTTAACTGTCCAACGGCGAGTTGCAAGAGGGCCGAGGAGGCGGAAACCACTACTAGAGCCAGGGTGAAGAGTACCAACGTGACGAGCCCACCGTGGCGGAAGGCTTCTCTCGGTAGGCGCCAGGTTCCGACAAACCCGACTGCCACTGCCGCCGTGCACACGTGAGCGCCGATCAGGTGCCACTCAAACCATTTCTGTTAAATAGAGAGGTACATATATAAAGCACTAGATTGTATTATATGTACTTATCGTAAAGAAATAAGTCATAATATATACTCAAATCTCAAAATAAAATAAAAACTTGTGGCGGAAAATTGCAAATTAAATAATTGTACTCGTATTTAGATTTAAGTATGGATTTCCGCAAAGTGACGCCTTCTTTTATCAATTTTCATATATACTCATTGGCATACTAATTCTTCAACTTTTCATGGAACATGCATTTTCAGCTATCACATAGTGGTTTTTTTTTGTGGATCGTAACAGAGAAATGTGTCGCGTAATAGGAAACATTCCCGGATACGTCGACAAAAAGGTTCACTTCAGTAGTTTTCGTTTCCCTGAACTGGGTTCAAGTCATCGACGTTTTTAAAGTATTCAATCAAATCGTGCCTTAAGTATTTGACAGTAAGAACAAAAGCGATATAAGAAAGATGTTATACTTTTGTTGGCACGAGTAAGTTCCTGCTAAGAAAAAATACATGGATATTGGCATCATTATGGTGTGTTATAAGCTTACCTGCCAAATCACAAAAAAAACTTTATTCACGTCAATCATACAACTTACAAGTGGTATTTTTATTGTAATGGTACTTTTAGTGGCGCATCGACATTTTTATAAACTGCCACTGGAATGGATCGGAATTGCGGCTACAAACTCAGAGGATCCTGCAAAAGAAACTCAGCGGGCTTCAATTCAAATTATTATCTAATTTAGCTTGTAGGTACAAATTAAATGAAAAAATAATGACATAGATATATCACAAACTTCAGTGGGAGATTGAAGAGTCTACTCTCAAGCATGTTCGTATTGTACATAAGTCTTTATTTTGTGTATTCATTGACATTAAACTATGAAAATAGCTAGGTATACTTAATACCTAGTTGATTTACATTAAAGTGCATGTATGTCAAAGTTAATATCTGATAAATTTATAATTTTTTCAAATTATTTAAGTATAGGCAGAACCAAAGTAGATCAAAAATTCATAGAGACAAAAGTCCGATTTAAATAAAGGTACTTCATTGATCTGTTTCGTCACATTATCAAATACGGCATTCGATATACGTACCTACTTAGTAGTTCAATACAGTGACCAAATGTGTTGCAGATTCATACATTATTTATGCAACCGTTTTAACAGAATGTCCCCACAACTTTAACTTTTACTTTGTTTGAAGTAAATAAATAAAATAAATGCAATCTAACCCCAAAGTAAGCAAATTATATGCTTGTGTTATGGGTGCTAGTCAACGATTTTAATACATACGAATACTTAAATAGATACCAGAATAAATTTAATAAACACCCAGACCCGGAACACACAAATGCCGGCCCCCTTAGGGAATCGAACCCGAGCCTCGCGTTTGGTCAGTGTAGTTAGGCGTGTACGCTAGCCACCGTACGTATGTAACTTCGTTACATTCGGTTACAAGATGCTTCAATATTGATTTCGAAATAATAGCAGATGAGATGTTGCTTATGGTTGTTTCTTTTAACGTCCCCTACAATTACAACACAGCATCTCTATAAATTTCATGCAAAATCGTCACCAATAATTTAGGATTTACCGGTTTCAGTGTTTATAATATTCCACGAAGCCTTGATTCTGTTATCCGATATTTTCATAATGCTAGCAGTAGAATGTACCCTTTAAAAAGTTTGAAAATACTATGCTATAGTATTTTTATTCAATCCTATGGTTATATGACTCTTAGATAATAATATAAATCCAATAACCGTTTTTAAAGTCGAAAGTCTTCGACCAGTGTGTGTTACGATGATGACATACGAAACTGAGACTTGACCGCTAAATGTGGGCCTCTTAAATAAGCTCAGAGTCGCTCAGCGTGTTATGGAGAGAGCTAAGCTCGGTGTTTCTCTGCGAGATATGATCCGTAATTCAGTGATCCGCAAGAGAACGAGAGTAACCGACATAGTCCAGAGTCAGCAAGCTGAAGTGGCAATGGGCAGGCCACATTGCTCGCTGAACCGATAACCGCTGACGGAGGACAAAGTGTTGGACGACCTCCCACCCGGTGGACTGATGATTTCGTCTAAGTCGCGGGGAGTCGCTGGATACAAACGGCTGGTGACCGTGACTTGTGGCGCACTTTGGGGGAGGCCTATGTCCAGCAGTGGACGTCCTCCGGCTGATGATGATGATGAACCGTTTCGCCACCGAGCCACGTATCGAATTGGAGACATTTTTAGACATTATGGGTTTTAAGAAAAAAAAATTGAGTTTTAATCAAGGGAGCCCCCAAAATGTATTGTTATTTTTCTATTTTCGTGTGAAAATCTTAATTAAGTTTACATATTATATCGACTAACCAAGTTTTATCATCATAGCTCTTATAGTTTCGAAAAAAGTGGTTGTGACATACGGGCGGACAGACGGACAGACATGACGGATCTATATGCGTTCCGTTTTGGCCTTTAGCTACGGAACCCTGAAAAGGGCCAGACGTTAGAACCATTTATGACATTAACATTTTTGAAGAAAATCGAAATTTGAAATGAAGAAAATTTCCTAACACAAAAATTAAGAGAAATAATTAATATTGTAGCCGCGAGTTGTCTATGTCTTTATCTAATGTAAGTTAGGTACCTACTACGCTACAAACACAAACCCTCTGAGTCTCATTCGTTGGAGCTTTCCAGTGTGTGGCTGCGATTCAGATTCGGTGGTATCTTGTAAAAATATGGTCAACGTGATTAAAGTTCTTTATTTCATACGTTTCCCGGTATACTTACACAACTCTCAAAAACCTTAGGCTTAAAGTAACGGCTGGCGCCTTGACTCAAAACCTTGCACTTTTTTCATAACGTACTTCATCTACTATCTAAATCTCTTTTAATAATTATTATGACACGTCTCGTTTGTCGGAGCGTTTTTTATTAAATTATATAAGCAATTCAGCAACATCAAATTACTGAAATATTAAGTACCTACCTCCTGATAAAAGATTTGCGTCCATGCTCTACCGCAAAAAAATGCTTACCTTGAATGTGTATATCCTAAACATTGTTCCAAAGCACGTCTTAATATATAAATAAATATCTACTTCATTTTTATTTATTAAATCTTAAAATAGAATACGATAACTACAAAGCCTACGCCAACACTCTCGTACATTCAGAACGTGTGATCCACAGACACTATTTTCCGAGATACTCGCAAGATAAGAGATATCGGTCTTTTTGGATGGCAGTTATCTTTACGAGTCAGCAAGTCGGTTCAAGTGCGTTCCTAGATTATTTATTCGGAGATACAGTCCCCAAACTCATATTTCAGTTATAGACCGTGTGGTAGGGAAGTAATGGCCCCCTGCAATGCACAACGATTGATTTTTGTAGGTAGGAACCAACCTTTATTTACTATAAACGTTGCAAGTGTATTGGAAAGAGCTAAGATGGGTAAAAATGTAACAGCATTAGATTTTTTAATGTGAAATATTTTACGCCGATTTCGTTTAAAGAGGTTCAACCAGGGCACCGAAATGGACGACCAGACGGGGACAATAAGTCCCACAATGTGAAAGGTGGCAAGTTTATCTCCAATCGGGCACATATCCAATCCCGGGCGACTTAGATTTTATAATAAAAGTGAAAAAACTCATTTTTTTCTATTGCCTGACCCGGGGATTAAACTCGAAACCTCATGGATTCACTTTCTTCCCCGTATATAACAGAACCGAATAACATTTTGTCCATTCTCATACTTTATTATTAGGAAATCATTAACGATATCTTTCGTAACAGCGACCTATAAAAGTCAAAGGAAGACTTCTTTTGAGAGTTCTTTGTAATTTATGTAGTAGATAATAATATGGAAAACCACCGCACAGTGTTCTTTTTTTGAACCCAAACAAGTGACAGCATGATTTCAAGCATAAAACTATTGGCTCTTCTATTTAAAATGTAAGAATAGCACTGCTGTCAAATCCAAATAGTAAAAAAAAACAATTTAAAAATTAACTAAGGTAGGTATATATAGTTACGAAGTAATAAGGCAATCATATGGACAGTTACTTTACTCTTTGAAGGCAATAATAGGAGAAGGAAGTCACCTCTAGCACATATTATTCCGGTGTCATTAGTAATATCCGAGGTCAACCTTCTAAAATTGGGGTTGACATTAAGGTTATCGCCTAGTCGAACGTCCAAAACCAAAATTAATAATTTGAAATCAGCAAAACAAGATAACGTGTACAAGTTATAGTACGAACAATCCACAGAAAGGGTAAAAAGTGTTTTTCGCAATTACTCAATACAAGTAACAATAAATTAACAATCCAGTTTCTTTAGACTTTCTTTTCGTGTTCAAGTACTATACCGACTATCCTACTCTCCAGCATGAAATATATCAATATGAAATTCTGACATTATTGCAAAAGCAATAGGTAAGGCAGCACCACCAATTGCTGCCTTCCCTATTGCTTTTGCAATAATGGATGGATTACGATGGACTACACGCCAGCGATACACATTCACATATTTTTTAACTAGCTGAGCCGACAATACTAAATTTTTTGTTCGAAACTTCTCCTAAAAGTATTCAATATACCTACCAACCTACCTACCAAAAAAGGAGTAGCAAAATCGGTCCATACGTTCAGGCGTGGTGCTATTGCCAAGAAGAATGAGAATTCACTTTTGTATATCTATATGTACATATTAATACGTTATGTCAAAACTTTGGACCCCTTTTTACGAAAATTGAGCGGGCGCAGGAGCATAAAATTTGGCACACCTATAGTTTATGTGTAGGAAAAGTGCAGAACACTAATATTTTTCAATAAAAATGCTTATAAAGTACATTAAATCAATAAATAAAACATTACCCATGCTTTGTAAGCATTTGACACACACAAACAAATATATTGATGATAACGATAAAAGATCATAGATGCCGCACTAACTATTCATAATGTTTATTAGTTGGTTTTAAGAAATGAATATGGCGTCCTTATCAAATAAATATTAAAATTCGCTACGGTCGAATTTCGACCAATGGGCGACCACTAGTAAAGATAAATTGATATGTTACAGAGACGGGTGATGCGGTTGTCATACACCGATGGCAGATTAATCAATTAGTTAATATATTCCACCTTTGAGCATTTTTTAAAAACATTCTTTATGTTTTTATATGTATGTCTTTCTTGTGATTGTTTTTTGCGCATACCTGTAGAGTACGTACGAGTTTAAAAAAAAAAGTCTGACGAGGGTAGGTGTTTCACATATCTCTTACATGATTGTAAGAAACAACCGCTACCTTTATAATATAAATACACCATGGATGTCACAGATGCGTCGGCGCCGGCGTGTTAGGCTTATGTTTAAGTCTACTGGTTACCCCACCCTCCAGACCGGCCCACGACAGAGCCATTATGAAATAGGCAAGGTTCGTAATGGTTTGAGTTCACTTTCCGACTTAAAGTCAATTACTATAAATAATGGTATGCAGGGTTTAGCCACATCATATACTGCTTCGACTCGTAAGTGGGATCAAATGACAATACACTGAATGTTTTTAAAAGCTTTTATTTAAAATTCACTTAACTAATGTTCATATTTAAAATTATCATATTGCTCTTACCGTCAGTACACACCCATCGGAAAGCCAAAAATGATTTCATTAAAAATATCGAGTATTTTATCTTAATCTACGTGACCTACTTCAATATAGAAGCGGCGCCGTGCGCGCGTGCACAGAAGCGTGTGGGCCCTACCACGTGACGACAGCATTATTGCGTACTTTCATCATTCTATATTACTTTTAAATTAAGTCTTCTATTCCACATCGTCTCGTGTAAAAAATAAGCTCCACGTTAGGTGTGCCCTGGCCGGAGGGTTCGAGTGGTTATTTTCGGTTATTTTCTACAGTGGGAACACTGTTATCGTAATCAATGTCTTACACACGACGACAAAATCATATACACGATAAGCATATTTAGTAGCGGGATATGCAAATTTATAGCATAACTACTTATTCAAATATTAATGTAATAATGAATAAAATAAAAGTATAACGGCCAGTTAAATAAATTGATTCTTACACAGAGCAAGACGAGGTTACAAATGTTTACAGATGTCAGACAGAAATAGAAAACTTTGAATATTTGACAGTAGCTGTGGAATTCATCCCTCTTTTTAACAAATATTGATGTTACGTATGCCGAGAGATAACGACATTTTTGTATATGCTCATTTTATCGTCGATTTAAAGTGACTTCATGACAGTCCTCATGCTTGCAAAGAACGCCATATTTTGTGTTAAACTTTATAGTGATGTGCTATTACAATTGTCAATATTTTATTTTACATTCCCAGAAAATAATATTTACACAAAATATTAATGGATACCATTGGCATTTAAAATATCAGTCACCGTCTACCGTAATTTGAATTCTTTCAAGTGCTCACTTTAAAGTAAAGAAAGTGGTTTTAATGTAATCTGACTTGTTTGTGTAATGATAATGAATCTTGTAATAAATATAAAGAGTTCACTTATATAAAGAATAAACCTATTTGCATGCCACAATGAAACACAAACAAATATTCTTTCTTTCGTTTAATTACATTTCCCTATTTAGGTATAGGCCAATTGAGTAGCACAAAGTAAGGTGATAATTGCGATTTCTTTCTGTATGTAAATAACGACTCTTATCTTTTTGCCTAAACTTAACTATCAATCGTCACTAATCGATCATGTATCGGTACTCTACTTTTTCTGGACAGCCTTATAATGTCAAAATGGCAGCCATATTTAGTAGCCGATGGCAGGCTATTTTCGTAGGTATTTCATGTCCATATACTTAGAGGTCAATGCCATATACTTAGAGATCAATAGAGAGGATCCATCAATTGACATTACTGTCATCAGATGCGCTTTAATCAATACATCTTTTATTTTGATAGGTACTTACTATCACTACATACTACACATACATGCTATAAGCACGCCTCACTCTTGCAAGAATCAATCAGTTACCTAAACCTGATTTAACAGTGACGTTTTGTTTGGTTATTAAAAAATTTGACCTTCGTAACAAGATCGTTGATTTGTTAAACATACATAATTGTTAATATTAAAACGAGAAATTAACGATTTTAAAATTAAATTGTTGAAAAACAATGCAGCCCCTGTCCATGGCTACTTGGTTGTAAAATTGTTGAAACATAATAAATATACTTAGATCGCCAGTTTTAATGAAAATACAGAACTCAGGACTTTGCGAGCCTCAGCACGTGAACGTGATCATTTTTCGAAACAATTTTTAAGCAGATTTAATTTAGTAAAATACTTCAAGTTAACGCACTTAAAAACGAATCAACATGTATGATACAGCAGCGTCATAAAATACATATAAAATTAAGAAATATATGAAAGCTGCTTACACAATATTTTAAGCAGGCAATAATGTGTAACAGGACAACATAAGGTTCTGAACATGATGTAAAGTATAATTTATTAATAGAACCTATCACCACACCTATGTCCACTAATTGTTACAAGGAGACGGACATTGGAAAATTTAAATGCAAATAAAACATGAATATGTTAGGTATAATATGTACCTATAATATATATCGGACAGAGTGTGAGTGTTGTCTGCCAACACACATACACGGAATTACTATTTACAAAACAACACACACGGAAATAAAAAAAAGTTTTAGGAAATTAAGAAACGTGACAGTTTCATGACTTTTACTCATTTAAAAATTGTCTTTTCTATTACGACTAAAGTTTAAACGATGTAAGTTTTAGTTCACTACGTACAGTATTCACCAAAGTATTGTTGGAAATACGAATCCTACTAATTATTAATGGGATAGAAATATTCAATTTATCCAGGTGTGTTTAATGAGATTCTGAAGTCATTCTCCAGGCAGGCGTTTTTTTTTATATTATTTTCAAAGGACATGGATATTTGGGCTCAAATATAGACCGCAGAAATATGGTTAAAACTGTTTCAATGTTTTTTACTTCACTAAACGTAGCACTATAAATCGGCCAAACATCTAGAGCATATCGCAAGGACTTATATAAATACATTGAGTCCTAGGTCGGTAGAGTTCATGATCGTGCGAAAAGGCAAAAATTGGATTTAGATTATGCATAGCCTTTACTTCAAAGTTGTCTTTGTGCCTTTGGTTACTTTTGTTTTGAGCATGAACCTCTTTTCGAGGGTGCATTTTTTTATTAAAATAAAGTACGGTTATAGTTAGATTGGCAATTTTAAGAAACCTTTTTTCAATAGCGATTTTTCTGTTTTATAATTAATACTATTCGACTATACGACAGCGAAATCTTAAAATGTATAAACAATAAAACCACATTTTAATACGGTTTTTCACAAGATATCTGTAATACAACCTTCACTAGCCTATCACTTTGTTTGTAAAGGGTATATAACTACTTTTCGTAGATTTTTTTTTAAACTTACATTGGTGAATAAACCATTGGCCAATATCGAGTTTCAGAAAAAATAATAGATCACAAGTACATGAGGTAGTACCAACCCCCAAAGTAGAAGTCAACCAACGACATCAAGCCAAGGCCATCTGTATAGTGTAGCTAAACCTAAATCCAATTTTAAATAAAGTAAAATGCTATTCGGCAAAATTATACAATTTAACCCAATTTCGCTTTCAATTTACTTTACGAAATGAACAATTTCTGTTATGAAAAAGAAGGTGATTCCTTCCAGAGTTAAAACTGAAGACAGTTCAAGTTGAAAACTCTGTAATTTTTGATAATTCGTTTTTTAAATAAAGTTAAAAATTGAAATTTTTATACATTAACTTTTTTCTATATATTTAAAACATATTCTAAAAGGTTTCATAGAGATTCACTGTAGGGCCGTGGATGTCGAGGTCCTGGCGATCTAATGTACAATTACTCATTTTAACAATACTAAGTTTTGTCCGTAAGTCTAGGACATTTCTGATGAACTTCGTCACATGTATGTTATGTTGTATAACCTTGCGTTATCTCATTCCGCCTCTATATTTTTCTGTTCTCAGATTATCCACATTGGCGACATTTTCTGTGATTAATACTAAGCAAGTTATTAATTTACATAAGTTTAATTTTATTACTGGTGCTTAAGATTGTATTGAAGCAAAAGTGTTTCCGTGATGTAAGTCCAAATGTTTTGCTCGAATTTGAAATTGCTTGGCATTGCCCGGGAATAAGGGTTTGCAAAATCATCAAAGTATAGCACGTCAATGGACAACCATATCCGGGAAAATATATTCTGCCGATATCTGAACTAATTGAAATGGTTTGTTTAGAAGGCATGCGCGTGCCGACAGACGCCGCAGCCCAGCGCGAACTCCTCGCCGGTGGGCGGATGCTGCACGTGCAGCGGACACTCCTCCGCCGAGCCTGGCAGCTGCTCGCCTTTCGGACCTGAACCACGCGCAACAATCATTACAATAATTATTATATTCAGTATATTACGTTGCCTTGCAATAACCCACTGATGTTACTTAATATTATTACGTTCTAAAATTTCATTTATTGAATATTTCACTGTGTATGTCTGAAATTCTGTTACAAATGATTCTATTACATACAATTAATATATGTTATATCATTTTTGTTAAAAAAGGAAAATGGAGCGAGACGAAGACAATTTTTATTACTAATAGCTCCTATCTAGAAAACATCGTCATTTGGTGTCAAAACAATCATAATAATAAGCTTAATTAAGAACAGATTCATTACCAGCTGGACACTGCGGCAGGAGATGTCTGGGAATATTGGTGACTCGTTGGAAGTCATCGTGGCACGCGTTACAGAAGTGGGAGGTGCCGAAACAGAAGAACACTGCCACCTGCCGCGCGAACAAACGTACAGTTAGTAGTATAGGTCTGCTACACCGTACAATTTCATCTGGCCACTAATACCTATATAACGTGAGCGCGAATTCAACGATATTGCATAATTATGCGTAGCAGCATTGATTTTCATAATTTTTATTTATGTTCCACAAAGCCTCCTTGAACTCTTTTATTTTCGTCGAATATGAAACCTCTAGTTACAATATTATTTCGACGTCACGAAAATGATTTTAAAAAATCCATGCTATGGCCTCCTTGCACCGTTCCACTCCCTTACGTCACGCTAAAATCACAGTGCCTTAATCTTTGTCATCAGGTTAAACAAATTTAAAAAAATATCCTACACGCTCAGCTAACATGGAGATTTTAGATATGGTGGAATTACGTAACGTGACGGTTGTACCATCAAGGTACTACCAGAATTCTACGTTATAATCAGATGCGTTCGAGTAACTTCCCGAATCCCCCGCTTCGTAATTATTATCAATCTACTATTAGTAAATGACCTAAGCGCTGTTTCGTTATCTGATTCAATATTTAACATAATAAAACAACATAGAAACGAGGCAGAAAATTTTATGAAATTAGTTTAGAAATTCTACAAAATAAAGCAAAGATTAGTATAGATATAAGATAGCAACAGGTTTGAGCATGAAGGAAAAGCACGTAGCACTGGAAATATGAAATGGTGTATTGTGTCGGGTGAGTTACGTCAATACTATTATAATAATATTAGCCCGAAAAGCCGAGCAACAACTAGCAAAAAGATAGCCGATAGAAGTAAAGGAACTACGTAATCTCCTAAAGTAGCTACTTCAGACGTCAAACTGACCAATAAAATTCAAATGATCATGCTTCCGAAGACGTCTAAAGTCTATATGATGACTTTCTGGTAGACATCCTACTTATGCATAATAAACATATCAATAAAAATATAAAACTGTATCTTATATCTGTTGGCTTATGCAGTATATAAGTGTTGAAACAGTGAAAACCATCCCGGGGCATAGCCAGGATTCTGTACACAATGCGGCAGAGAGAAAAAATCCTAGGCTATATTGTTTAAGCCGAATTATTTATCATATAATTATTTCACGTAAGTCTAGGTACTTACGTGAAATAATTATATGATAAATAAGAAGATGTAAGATAATAAATAAATATAACCACAAAAATTGCTTTCTTAAAGTTAGCTTCAGTAGCTATGGTACATTGTACTTTTATTAAGGATATCAGATATATTTGAAAAAGGAATAAAAAATATTCGAACGTAATTAAGTAATTTGTAACGTTTGTGTGTGTGTGTGTGTGTACCTACCGAACAGCAGTAGCGGCACTTATACTCGAGGAAATCGGCTCCGTGCTTAGGGCAAGTGCGCGCGCCGGCGACGTCGCTGCACGCACCGCACACCAGCTCCGTTGCCTCCCACCAGCCGCTCGTCTCTGCCTCGCACCGCGCCAATCCACCGAAGTACGCCTTAACATTTAAGATTATTCTAAGAAAATTCCGCTCGCTTAAATGTACGTCCCACTTAAACTAAATAATCAAGGAAGGGACACCATAACCATATGTAATCGGAAAAGCTTTAGTCAAGGATACTAATACATAAGTAGATACACTGAATTAAATCCTAATAATATCATAAATGCGAAAGTTTGTAAAAATGTAAGAACGGGTGTTTGTTTGTTACCATTTCACGGAAAAACTACTGAACAGATTTAGATGAAACTTGAGAGGAATAAAGTTTGTACAACAGAAAAACACGTAGGCTACAAATAGCCGCGAGTAGAAGCTAGTAGTAGCTAATATAATATACAGTCAAATTAAAAATAGGTAGCTCCAGAAGTCAATCTATATACGAGTGTGATTTATTTCATACTATTTAGAAAAACATCTATATGCTTTACTCCTTATAATGTGCTTAACATTCTTCTTATTTTGTTGTAGGAAGGTTCATTTTAAGATTATTATTTTCATCTACCATATTTTCAATAAGGTTTAATTTTTTTCCTCTCAGGTCAAATTTACTTTGACATTTTATGATAAAAATAAGGTAATGTCATCAGAATAAGGCCCCTAAAACACTACTACTAGACCAGAGTCGATAATTTTTAAAACCAAATAAAATAGTAGTAGGATGAAACCCATTAGAAAAGGAGGAGAATATAATCGGAATGAAAGTAAAAATAAATTACGGTCAATCCAAGTTCGGGAAGTGCAGAATAGACCATCTACCTACCCGCCAGGCAGCTCGTGAGAGGCTAGCATAGATTACAAGTGTCAGTCAACAAGACCACTGGTAGTAGAGGTCTGTGCAGCAATTTGTTTGGTTAGGGATCTACGGCCGACCGACAAGTCCCTACCGGAACGTGGGGTGGCCGATTGACTTGCATTTTAGGGCTAACTCTCTGGCTACACGACAAAGCATCTGTAACATCTATGGTGTCAATAGGCCACGGTTTCTCTTACCATTAGAAGGACAGTGTGTGCTTGTTTACTGTGTAATTTTTTTATCATCAAAAAAGGATGCATATAAATTGGAATTTAAATGCGTTTGCTTTGCTATTTCAAATTAAATTGTAAGATATTATTCACGTCATGGAGCACAGTTTTTGACTGAAAAAAAATTAGGGATTTTGCAAACGGGAAGAAATCAATCTTATGCATTTTGGTGTGAACAAAACCGCTATTTGTCGTCATTGGCAGCTTTACAGTGACATACGAAAGGTGTGCAATTATCTGCACGACGTCAGCCTAGCCTTAAGACTACACAATAGTCTAGTCAACAATTTTAAAAATGGGAAAAATAGAGATAAAGGTCCTAAAATATGGGGATGAGGATTTTATCTCCCTTATTTATAATTTTAATTAGACGTTGAAAATAGGGCTCCGCGCGGCAGATACAGCATACGCGCGCCACCACGCGAGGGAAGTTCAGCAATATTTTTTTTTTATAACATAAAATGTGGTTTTAAAAATTTGAAAAAAAATTGTATCTTAACATCTGAAAGAATCGAGCCCTGAAGAAAAAAAAATTAAATTTTGCGATTTTTCAATAGTTATAAGAAACGATAATTAACAAATGAATAAACTTTAATGAAAATTTATCACAGGATCTTATAAAGTACACCTATATCAAAAGGGCTCCACGAAGTTTAAAATTTATACGCTTCATGCCATTGTTTATGCCAATGGAGATTGGGAAAAAATTGGTTAGTTAACAATTGAATAACTTTTTTAAAAATGGTGATTTAACTTTTTTCAGAGCTCGATTCTTTCAAGTGTTCAGAAGATACTAGAATTTTTTTTAAATTTTTAACATCACATTTTTTGGTATAAATAACTATTTTTATTGCTGAACTCTCTTTAGCGGTGGCGAGCGCATGCTGTAACTGCCGCGCGGAGCCCTATTTTCAACGTCTATTTAAAATTATAAATAAGGGAGATAGAATTCCGGGATCCAGGACTTTTTTATTGGAAATTTCCTCCTCTTCGATGAGCTTTACTCAAAATTGCCTAAATGTTAATATTTTTCGAGTTATTAACAAAAAACGAAACATCATTTTTTTTCATCTTATTTTGTTAATAATAATTTCAAATTTCAACATGCACCAAAATCCTTTAAAAACATTTTCTAGAGGTGATTACGAATGGAATGAGCCATTGCTCATATTTTGAGGACCTTTATCTCTATTTTTCACGTTTCCGTTTTTGAACTTGTTGAGTAGACTACAACTGAAGTTGCTGTTTGTTGACCCCCAAATCGTGCGAAATCGACTCCGTGAGTACCAACAACGAGCACGACGCTACATCGGGTGTCCAAAGACGGGGGACGACAATTGGATTTGTCGCAATCAATAGTTCTCGGAGTTAATGGTTTAGCGAACACCGAACACGGAACACAGGAGCAATAGTGCAACATTTTATTTCGTGATAAGTTGAGATTTGGGTTAACTCCTAATACAAGAACGGTCGGACTGTACCGTCGTACCGAAAATAGTTGTGTGTAATCGTTACATGACTTAGATCGGATGACAATAACCCAGCAGCTGAAAGATCAGCTTGAATTACATTTGAAGCTGACTGCCGCAGTATAATATCAACAGATTCATCGATTAATTAACCAACAAGTATTAAACAACAGACAAGGTCTCACTTTATACTAAACTAGCTAAGTCCTGTCTCCTAAAACTCCTGACAAACTAATGCAACAAAGAAAGATTTAGCAAAATTGATCTATCCCTTTACTTACCCTTAACTGTCTTTTTTATTGTATAAACTAGCTGTCCCGGCGAATTTTATTCTACCCGTTTAGTTTGAATGAGAAATAATAAAGTACTGTTTTCCTCTGTATATTTCCCGGTTTTTTGTTAATAAGAACCTTGCCCTAACAACAACTAACACAATAAAAAAATAATTAGTCCAGTCATTAGGAAGTTATGCACTTAGCAACACATTCAGCAATTCATTTTTATTTTATAGAGAAGATATACACTAAAAAATTTTTAATATTTATAGTTTTTAAAGTGTTCACAATACTATTTACATCTTAGTGCTTTATGTCCTGAAGAGATCCAGTCAAAAAAACCTGTGAGGAAACAAAATGTTTATGTTCCTGGATTTTTAATAATGTAATCTTACGGCCAATATCAAGAACCTAAAGAGGTAGGCCTGACCGTAAAATGACATTCTGTGGGTTGCCACTTTATTGCAACAGAAATATAGAATTATATCTAAGTGATAGTAGTTTTGTTTACAAATGATAACAGAGATTCTATATTTTGTAAACAAATTTGTGGTTAGTTTTTCGGTTTGCATTGTCATTGATCAGTAGTGGCCACTTGTGGTGTATGTGTCCACAGTAGTAGGAATAGTGCTACAATTATAACAGATGAAAAAGAGTTGGGTTGATAAAGGCCATTTTACGAACTGCACATCAAAAATAACTATTGGTTTTTGACTTTTTATGAATATTTTTAACTCTTCGTACAACGGAAAAATAGAGTTACGGCACAAATCATTAAACTTTTAGCCATTTTCCGTATATGCCATTCCACACATTACATTTATATATACCAAAATAAACGCTTACTAAAATATTACATTCTTATAATGCGTACGTTTACTGAGAGTACAAGTTAAGATGGTTCTAGAAATGTTTCGAAAAAAATTAAGCATGTGAATTACAAAAAATGGCGCTCTTTCGAAACATTTGAAAGAAACTTTCGACCCAACTTTCTTTGACATGTTTTTAAAAATGGTCATCTCACTCAAATATAAGGTATCGAAAGCAAGATATAGACGTGAATCAAGTCGCTATCATATTTTATGGACATCCATAACAAGGATATGCTCATAATACATCAAATGTTATTTTTTACTGTTAGGTTATTACTGATTTTCGAATTCAACTTAAATTAGTAAATGAGTCTTGCCGAAGATTAGATCACTTATCTTCGAATGAGCCTTACTTCTAACGCTTTGTTCTACGCTTGTAGCATTAAAAATGGAAAATGTAGATTTTAGCTGTTATTTGAGTCACTCTCACAGTTTACGAATTTTAGTAGAACAAAACTGGTATTTTAAGATGTCGGTATTATTTAGTAAGTATATTAACATAAGCAAGTAAATGACAATCAATATTGCAAATAATGTAGTACCTTCCCACACTTGTGGCAGACGTAGTAGGCGTAGCGCTCCATGGCGTATGTGGCGGGGTCCGACTCTAGCCGCATCAGCGCTTTGCGCCGCACTTCCTCCCGCAGCCGACGGATCGGCGACAGCAGCTCTTCAAGGGTCCAGTGGGTCATGTCTTCCTGCATGACAACAAATCAAACATATTGTCTGGCGTCGGATTAAACTAATAAATAAAACATCACTTCAGGTGGCTATTATTTACTATCGGACATTCAGACAAGTGCCATAGCTGGCAGAGATCTAGCGGTGACGACATAACCATAACTTAAAACTTTCAACATGTCTAAAAATAATATTCAATTTACGGCCGAAAATTCAACATGATAAAGTAAAAATTCAGTCTGAAAAATGCCAACACACTTTGTGTTACCGCTGTATTTGCTTTTTCCCTGATAATATTATCCTTCCGAAATCCTTAAGTTCGATTGCGAAAGAAGATTTGAGCGCCTGGGAAAGGTGAGGAGCAAAGGCACAAGGAAAAGCAAAATCACGCATGTAAGGAGCCGCCATGTTTAATTCAATCCCTTAAAATTTAAATATACGCCGAGAGCGCACGCAGGTCGCGACCTTAAACGCCAAAATTTAAATCAATCCAATTCGCCGCGTGTGCTGTGCAAATATCTTGAAGAAAGAAGTAAGAAAAAGTCAGTAAAGTCAGTCAGTCGCATTCCTTTATTACCGCATTATTTCCGCAACGAACCTCACTTGATGATATATAGTCAACCGCAAGTCTGTTGTTACGGACTTTTATTATCTTAATTTCGCATACCGCTGTTCAAATGATGTAATTTCTTTTACGCATCATTTGTGGTCCTTCGAGACGGATTATTTTATGCACCACTTCGGTTCTTAAAAGTATGTGCCAGAACGCAACAAAGTTGGCATCGGAATGATAATTCAAAACTCGTTCCCACAAGCCTGAAATTTAGATAGTATCTTCTTCCGATAGTTTACAAAAGTAATTGTAAACTGCAAAGTTATATACTATAAGTGTCGCCCAAAACAGTCGTAGGACTAAGAGCTGCTGAAATATCAGACTATACCACTTCCCGCAAAGCTACGAATTTTGAAATTGTATTTTACTATTATTGTTATTAATTTTAGTCTATTTCATTTAAGTAATATAATTGTATTATTTGCATTCTGCACAACAGAAAATATAAAAACAAATGTAGGTACAAGGAGTATTTTGCTGTTGGTCGATCGTGGAAATATCGCTCTGACACATGCATCATTTGGTCATAAGTTTAAATTTGATGATGGGCACATATCTACGTGTAACCATCGAATTAGGTAGACATATTTTATGTTTTAATACATATTAGGTAAATAACAATATATTGAAATTACAGCCTTGTGGAAGTTGAAATGCTTGGGATTAATGTTGCTCCTTATACCAATCTCTACAAATTATACATATATGTAATAATATATTTTTGTAAATTAAATTTATAAAAAAAGGCAAGCCCGATGAGTTTCTTTCGCCGGATCTTCTCAGTAAGTGACCGCGATTCAAGCCGGTGTAGTTTTTTAGATTTATATAGACTGGTCACAAAGAATCTTTGTAATATCAAAGTTAAATAAATATATTTTTTACTGTAGAGGGTATATTTTACAGATTTTCTAAAGAATGTTTCCAGATTATAAATTTTGGAGTTAAGAAATGACTGGCATGACTTACATCATCCTCGTAAATTGTCCAACTAACTTGAAATTCGAAATGTGTACGGTGTAATATAAATATACCTAACAATATATAAGATTATATAATACATTTGAGTGTAAAGGTCACTTTTGATTTTTAATATAAATTCCAACCATTTTAATAATATGAACGTGAAAGCGTGTCTCTTTATAATGATTTCAAAAAATTCGTCTGAATATGCCTGGAGATCCTAAATCAAATCCCTTACCCAATATGGGTGAAATTTTGTATTTAGATTCAATAATTATCCACCTTTGATTAAAATTAAGTTTTAGAAAAATAACAAAAACAACACTTTAATCTTTCCTGCGTAATCTTTACTAAGCTTTACAAGCAGCACGACGCTCGCCGGATAACTAGTAAACATATATAATATTATAAAACTTTATAGCTACAAATTGTTCTTGATACAAGTCATAAAGTTACCTTGCATATTGGACATTGAGAAAAAGAAAACGTTATACGAGGTCCAATCCATTTATTGGCCAATACTTTCTTGCAGCAGTGCAGGTGGAACACGTGGCCACAGCTCAACTGTAATAAACGAAATGTGTTTATAGCTAGTATAACAATATCAAAAGATTTGGTAAACTATAAATTAGGTTTTAATAATAATTCTCCAACAACGAAAACTTGCCTGTATAGCAGGTGCAGCTTGCAGCGGGTCCGTAAAGCAGATCATACACATGTCATCCGCGTCCTGTCGCAGCGTTTCTGCACCCGCGCATCCAAACAGGCATGGCAGACACGAACGTTCGCCGCGGACGCCGCCGCACACGTGCCCGCAGCTCAGCACGCGGGCGCACGCTGCGCGTCCGTGCTCCTGGGTAAAAATATTTCACTTTAAAAATCATATCAATTTAGAAAGCTATTTACTCAAAAAAAAATTTGCGAATGTTATCTAAGTTCTAGATATCAAAATACAATATTTTAATCATATCATATCATAAGATCAGCAGGTTGTCTAATGAATTAAACAATATCATCATTATTACTACGACTACATGTATCTTCAAATATTTGTATGTGGTTCCTAAATAATTACGTCCATAATATGTCAAAAATAAGTTAATGCAGCAATTTATGACTGCTAGAAAAAACATTATTTTTTATGTCTTCATGCATGTAAGAGGTCAGATGATAAGACATAACCATGGCCTATAGACACCATGGATATTATAGCGGCCGGGATGACCAAAGTAGTGTATAAGTATACCGGCTATCCTACCCTCCGTACTGGAACATGACTGAGTCATTATGGCAGCAAGCATAGATAAGGCGGCAGATTCTGGATGCCTGGACAGGTTAGCTAGTTGGCAACATAATAATTTAGATAAGAAGATACCAGTTTCATATTTCAGTATGGACATGTAGCTTTCGACAACGTAGACAATATTATAGAAAAAGCTATACGCATACGAAGTACAGGGTAATACATTTAATATAACCAAGTCTTACTTAAGTTATAGACGTCAAATAACTGTCATTGAATAAATATTATTAACAACCAAGTCAACGAAACATTTATATACCTACTGCTCGCACTGTATTAAGCGGTATATATAAAGGAAAGGTACTAGGTCCACTGTTATTTCTTATTTGTATAAATGATTTACCTGATGTTACATCTGATCCTATGCTTTTATTTGTTGATTATAGTACCGTTATTTTAAAGAAAATACTGATACTATTAAATTAGAAAATGACATCAATAATTTATTACAAATCATAATCCAATGATAAGAACATAACAATTTGACAATTTAAAAAAGCTAATTAATTTTAATAGTAAATCGAATATTTATTTAAAAATAAAAATAAATTATAACGATGACATACAAAATCTAACACATAACATTAGATTTTTAAGTTTATATACATACATACATATCTTCAAGCCATGTCCCTTACGGAGTAAGCAGAGAGTATCGAGTGCCAGACCTCACGATCCTGACAAACCTGTCTTCACATTCATTACCCTTTTCATACAAACACGTCGGTTTCGGAGACTCTTGACACCACCCTCGGATAATATCCGATTGATCTGATCGTGAAATGTCAGCCTTGGTCTCCCCGGGTACCTACATCCATCCACATTCGCTTTGTTAATCTTTCATCTGTCATTCTTTCCACATGACCGAACCAGCGGAGCATGCCCTTTCTCATTTTAATACCAACACTTTCTTTCAATCCTACTTTTTTTCGCAATTTTTCTTTCTTTCTTTTACTGTTACGAATGCGGTCAGCGAGCGTTACACCACAGATTTTCCGTAGTGCTCTAATTTCGACCGTATTTAACCTACTTCCATGCTCTTTCTGATATACCCAACTCTCGCTTCCATATAATAACGATGGGATAAGCACTGAATTATGCAAAGCAAGTCTAGCTTTTTTACTCAAAACCTCGCTTTGGAATAGCTTACCCAACGCTCCATTTACACTATTCCCTGCACTCACTCTCCTCTCTACATCCGCGGTGTACCTTCCATCCCTGCTAAAAGCACCACTAAGATACACAATTTCATTCAATTGTTCCAGCACTACATCATCAACCAAAACTCTTACATCCGTTCTGGCTACGTCTCTTTCAAACACCATTATTTTAGTTTTCATCGCATTAAAATGTAAGCCCCTTTATTTACAATCTCCTTCCATAACTGTGACCAGTGTTTGCAGCTCATACTTTCCCTTTCACGCTACTATATCACTAAGTGTTTGTTGTTGATATGATTGATGAAGTGTTTGTTTGTGTTTGATATTCTTGCAACAACGGTACATTTCTTTCTTCAAATCTTTCATACTGTTATTCGACTGCAAACATGCTACATAATCCAGCCTTTCTTCTTTCTTTCAACGGAGGCTTTTACCTCTTCATCCCACCATGCATCACCATTTATAGATTAGTGCATCTTTGCACTCCCACATACCTCTTTCGTAACATTTATATTATACTAGCTGCCTGTTCCGGCTTCGCTCAGAAGGTTATTTTTTTATCATAAAATTGAGATGTAAGCTATTCTATATCTCAAGTTGGATCAAAATGCACACGGTGTGTAAATTTCATTGAAATCGGTTAAGTAGTTTAAGCCCCTTTCTTTACAAACACCTTCCATAACTGTGACCAGTGTCTGCAGCTCAGATGGTGTAGCATCATCTGCATAAAGCAGGCATTTCACCAGTTGGTCACCCATACGCATTCCCACATTCATAGACTTTAACCTTTGAAGACATTTGTCCAAATACAAAACAAACAAGCGTGCCGAGGTGTGTGTTACACCTAAGTATAAGTTTGTACCAACAATAATTGTTACCTACAACTAAAGAAATAATTAATAAATTGAATTAACATGACTTTTAACGTCGGTAAATATTTAAGTATATTGAAATCATAAGGAAGCGATAAAAATAATAAGAGTTACTTGACACTGTTGATCAGCGCAAATGTTGCCTATGGCCAATAGACCAGAGTTGCCGCGCGCACCGCAAAATCGACAAGTGCCCGCCAGACCCGGGGTAGCGGCAGAACTCTCGCTCGCCTCGCACACCCTCGACTCCATGCCTCGGAACTCCACCAATGCCTTTAAGGTCCGTCGATCCACCAGTAACAGCAGCCAGAACAACTTCGCCCGGCCGCAACCCTCGTGAATGTCTATTCGGATCGCACTTTCCTCTTCCTTGCATATCTACACAAAATAAATAAGTTTTAAATAATTGATACGTATTTATTACGTGAGCTGATGTCAGCTAGCATAACTTTTCACTCCACTGTTTTCAAATTCTTTTCTTTTTCAAAATCATAATAATTTCAAGGGTGCGAAGCTGAAAAATGTTAAAAATACGAATTAGGTAGTGAAAAATGTAAACTAAACCTCTTTGATTGTATTATGTGTAACTGGCTAGTACTCATAAAATCAAAAGGTGAAATTTAATAATATTAGCCAGTTGTATAAATATTTAATATATCTTGTTTTTCTGTCCGCCAAAATTAGTAAAGAAATTGCATACATTTAAAAGTTTTATATTAAAAAAGAAAAAAACTGGCTCAAGCTCGCTTAAAAAGTGTGACGTATGGTGCAATTAGATGGGGCACTACAATGGAGTTTTCAACATTGGTCAAAACCAGGGGTGGGCAAATTACGGCCCACGGGCCGGATCTGGCCCTTGAGAGGTTTCAATCCGGCCCGCCGAGTGATTTTTTTTAGAAAAAATATGATTCCCCTTAAAAAAATTAATGGCCGAATTGTTAAATTACTATTGAAATTTGAACAATTAAGATACTGAATCGATAATTCAAACATATATGTTGCGTATTTCATATATTAAGACTTCAGAAATAGATTTTATTTTAATAAAGGATTGTAAAATTTAAAAAAATGCCTGATGTTATCTTCATACAACGTTTCATAATCATAACATTTACTGCAATTTTTAGGGTTTCAATAAACCGGGCCGCCTCAAGATTAATTATAATTTACTGGCCCGCCACTAGTTTTTTTTAACTTACCGGCCTGCGGTCAAAAGAATTTGCCCACCCCTGGTCAAAACCATCGACTCTGATATCGACTGCCGAAAACTGATGAAACTTAAGTAAGAGTTTGAGAAAAAACAATCTACAAAATGTGTGCTCATTAATCTCAACAACGCCCGACTGCACACTCTATCGAAATTGAAAGAGTTTAACCGAGAAGTCTTAATGCATCCATCGTATAGTCCCCATTTTCCCCAGATTTCCATATTTTTGGTATCTTTTTCTTTTGGTGTAGTTTGACGATGACGGCTGTACCGCGCCCAAGGAATGCGCGCAGCAAGTTGGGGGAAGCATCGGCTGTCGTGATCTGTCAGACGGCCGCCTTCACTCACAGTCTATTTACTTTTACAGCAATTAGAAACAAAAAAAAAATCGTGTCAAATAATAATATGATAGACATAGTTGTCTTCCTCTCCATTGCATATTCTTTTTGAAGTGACATATCTTCACGCCAAGTCCCTTACGTGATAGGCAGCGACTATCTTTTTTTATTAAACTTAAGTCAGTTTTGTCACATTGTAGTTTGTGGAAAGGTGTAATTATCATTTTTATTACTGTTAGCACATTTACTGTTTGTCGTAAGAAATGAGATTGTTAGGTTTAGGTTTAGGTTTTTAATATCGTTGCATTTGTTTTACTATATGTTTTAACAAAACTTTTTTTTTATATTTTCAAGCTCGTCAGATAAGCCGTGAAAAAATGGATGTTATGACAAAACGTCCCATAGACTTTAGATTCTCTAGTAAGGAAAATGTCAGGTTAACCATTTGATTAAATTTATTCTATGTCATTACTACATTTTAATGGAAAACATTTTAATTGAATATCAACACTAGTGTGTTGCCCGTAAATTGTCAATAAAAATGCCATTATCTCTTATTAATAGGTAAAATTGAATTCCTGTGTCAACAAAATTATTGTAACCGATATGCAAACGACAACAGACTAAGCAAATATGCGATTATGTAATGGTTATCATTATTTATTCTGCACCATTAATACACAGAAATGCTTAAATAGATCTTGGAATAAATGTATCGAAAACCCACACTCGGAAATTCAGATATCGATTGTTATCACGCAAATGCGTGCCCCCGTCGGGACTAGAAACCGAGCGTGCGTCACTTGCAATTGGCCGGTGAAGTTAGGCACGTATACTCGCCCTTTGACCCCCGGGGAGGACACTTTTTTCATACTTTGTATTCTTTGTGGATTCTTAATATTTTTATAGCATGAAATGGCAATCAAGCAGACAAATTTCATTATTATGAAATGACTATAATGCGTAAAATCAGAAGTGAGCAGGAAAGTTTCACTTCTAGTTTTTTTTTACTTGGCAGTCAGTTCAGTCTTGGACCTCAATGGTGCACGTAGTTAAAATTATGACAAGATTTCTTTTAAAACTATATCTTCTATACAAGATATTCAATTAAATGAAATGACGTCAAATGCAATTTTGTTCAATATTATGATAACAGTTTTGCTATTAAAGCTGCTGTTTTTTGATAGTTATAAACTATCAAAAAATTCAAGTCTTTTAAAGTGAAGCAAATTACATTACTAATTTTTATTAAAAATAGTTCAGTATATCAGAGTTTATCCCGATCGGGCATCGTAACAAGTATTGTGTATAATGTATTATGTAAATTATTTTTATTATTAATAATAATATCGTTAGGTATTATATATGTCGGCGCAACCACATTAGTTCCTCTGAAAAACTAGAATAATTAAGTTAAATAATTTGATGATGTCCAGAAAATTAGTTTATAAACCATCAGTTGATTACTTTGAGTCGATTATCATTGTTATTTCAATACTTAGCCTAACGACTTTTAAACACCTGTGCCTGCACGTGCGCCGAGCCTTATAAAAACGGCTGCACTGTAAGCGAAAAGGCATTCACGATTCGCAAGCCAATGGCAGCACGTCGTTATGCTGCCCGTTAAATAAACGGAGTGTAAAATTGCTTGTGAAGTTTGTTTTTGAGAACACCCAAAATGAGTCATCACCATGGAATCAACAATCGTGGCGTCAGCAATGATGACGTCACACTTTTTAAAAACACCACGAACGTTCCTTATCCGTCATATAATATTATATCATCACTTTTTGACTTTGGAATTCATAAGAGTCTATTGCGCTCGCACTGTCAGTAGGGAACCCTGAATACTGCGGACACTTCTAACCAGAATAATTGGCTGTCATTTTACTTAATAGAATTGTTATCCAGACGCCTAACCTTGGTACGTCGTGGCACATACTTCTATAGCCATCGAAAGAGGGCATTTTTTAAGCTCACGCATATGTAAATTACAACACATGAAAATTACAGCAAAGCATTTTTGACATTTTCAAAATCTTAAGTGATCATGATCGAAATTAGTTTGATTTGATTTGAATTTTAATATTGATTTTAAACAAAAATGCAGTTCCTTACCTTAAGTATGAACTCCGTGCGCTTATTTTAAAATATGGCATCATAATAACGGGTTTTTAAATTTAGTGAAATACTGCACTTACTGTAATGCTGTATTCACAGAATAATAACATTTAAACCATGTCAAGATCTATTCTATAAAGTTGTTAATATTTTAACCTGTCGGTAATGCGTGCGGGCCGCTCTGTTGAGATGCAGGAAGCGGTCACACTCCGAGCAGAGCGGCCCGCAGGAGCGACACTCTATCACCGCGACGGTGGAGCCGTCGTCGTGGTTGGCGCAATAGGGGCGAGCCTCGCCGCCCTCTCGCCGACTCTCCCGACCCTCGCTGCTGCCGTTTATACTAAAATACAAAAACAATGCGTACTGGGATCAAAACAAAAAAAAAAAAACATTAATATGCGTTAAGATCAAATTTAGAAAATTATTCACATGGATCGTACAAGTGGCACTCGTGCGCGTCGACATTTTTAATAACCACATCGCGGACACACGCTGATAAGATCCAGCGGAAGACACTCAGCGGGCTTGTCTTTTTTAATACGAATAGTAACATTATAAACTAAATAAAAAAAAAACAACAATCTAATTTTAACTTACGAGTAAATAAAAAGTGAAAAAAATACAACATAATATCACATTGTGGCGAAACAAAGCGCGCACCCCTTCGTTTTGCGCACACGCATTTAGCGCATGGAATATGTGCACCGTCCATCGGCCAGCTAGACAATGCAGTCAGCACTCGCCGGGGCGTTCCTCATTCGCTTTCTTTGTTAGACGGAGCTTCGATTCCTTTCTAGAACGTTCAACTAATTTAATATTCCTGTTAGTTCAGTGCTCGTCTTTAACTATGTAGTTCAGGGGGGTTACCATAAGCTCTTAAAACAGTGTTATTTCAATAATACTAAATGTCATCGGAGAAAGACAACCTTATGACGTATGCCATAAAGTTGCTTATAAAACCGAACATTTATCAAGATGGAAATAATACTGCTTTAAGCGTTCATGGTAGGGCCCCTGTTCGTTTATCTAATATATAGCTGTGCTTGTGTATATACTTAGTCTGGCCATAAATACTGTTACACTTAAAAATAAAAAAATATTACATTTGAATTTCGAATCTGTCATTTTTATACGATTG
>NJDD01000289.1:437352-452782 GCA_002245505.1 Calephelis nemesis
GCCGGCCGGCTGCACGGCCACCGGAGCCCCGAGCACGCGCACTTGGCGCACTCGCACCGCAGCTTCAGGGCCGCGAGTCTCACACCTCACGCGGACAGAGGAACTTGCTGTTCCTGTACCAACTTATCATTTAATCTCGTTCCCTTCACTTCCGTAATAAAGTACGTAAACTGCGCCGATAATTGGTGAACGGTACAATCAATTAGTGAAAATCAAGTTATTCAACTTACTAGGTAATGTGTAGCAAACCCACGTAGCGGCTTTGGGGTCTACTTCCATGTCTTGCATGTGGAACATCTCACTCGTGCCGCCGCTGAACAAGAACGACATCAGCAAAGTTTTATTCTGAAATAAGAATAGAGTTTGACCTATAAAAATATCCGGTCCATTAAGAAGTTGTATTGCAGATGTAAAGTCCCAAGTTATTGGAACCAATCAAAGTAAAGTAATCCCAAAAAAATATCCAATAAAAAATGGAAAGTTCGAAAAACTGTTTGTCTGTCAATTCCTTCTACTATAATCACTTGCCTTGCTCCAGGAGTGGTTCCTAATCATCAAAGTTATGATAAGATGCACCTCATCTAAGTTTTTATCTTAACCAAATGACATAAGGCTTCACTGCACTATTGGCATCGTCTTGGTGTTTGAGCATCTTTCTGATCATCGTTTCGCACGTCATTTACAGTAAACATAAATCAGACATTTTCCAAAAACTTTAACCTCAGAATTTTTAAAAGGTTAATAAACTTCAAAGACGACGTAGATTATTGCAAACGCATGTTAGATCAGCGGTTACTTATTAAGTGTAACGTGTATCGACCTGGCTTTAGATAATCTACAGTACTACTATTTAAATTATGAGCTTCGGCTTTACACGTTTTACACTTTAAACTTTAAATTTTAAGTTGGCTGACCTGATCTAAAGTTTAGCGAAATGAATAATTATGAAACAACAAATCTAAGATAGACAAGATATCTTTAAAATAGCTTGGCGAATATAGCCGAAGCGCGTAATTTAAATAGTATTACTAAACGCTAAAATGACGCAACAAGTATACTTATAGTATGATGCACGCAATACACATAAAAACACTTCTGTAATTGAACGCTTAGTGACTTGAGACATTTCAACCAATTTATTCGGATTTATTGTTTCACAAATGTACAAACTTAGAAGACTTCTTGTTTGAAACAATATGACAGCGTTTCTCCAAACAAAACAAAGTGCGGATGTCAACATGCGACAAATTAGTCAATCTGTACGCATTAATATTGCGATTCTCAAAAAATAAACTGTCCGTAGTAATGTTCGTCTATGTAACATCTATATCAAGTAACAAAGGGGAGGGGTGCGTCCAGAACCGACGTGTTTGTATAAAAACAGTAATGAATTTAGAAGATGCAACGACAGTGACAATTGGCATTCCCCGTCCTTTGTAGAATAGAACATCTGCCTTCCTTGCCAGGCAGCTCGTAAAAGGCGAGCATAGGCTCACCGTCACTAACACCGTGACATCTGACTAGGTGGTAGAGTTTAGCAGCGACTCGCCCGGATTGGTACCACCTATTCCTTACCGATTACTGCCGCCATAACGTCATGACGTGTTCCGGTTCGGAGGGTAAGGTAGCCGGTAAACTTACTTTTGCTCGAGGCCTAACATCCCGGCGTCAGGTTGGCAACGCACCATTACCACCTTTGGTGTCTCTAGGCGGCGTGAATTTCTTAACATCAGGAAATCCGTGTGCTTGTTTGCCTTCCAATATCATAAAAAAAAGATACATTCTGCATCTTGGGATACAGGGTCTTGGCGTGAATATTTTTGTGTGTGTATATAGGTGGTTTGTTGTTTAGTTATGTTCTTGTTACGCAAAACATAAAAAAAAATTAAAAAAGTATCTTCACGCCCATATCCCCGAAGAGGTAGAGGTAGGCAGAGGCACAACCAGGGCACTCACGACTAGCCGAAGACACTAAGTCCCACAATGTGAAAGGTGGCAAGCCTATCGCCAACCAGGCACATATCCAATCCCGAGCAACATTTTTTTTATAAGAAAATTGGAAGACCCAATTTTCTTTTTGTTGCCCGACCCGAGATTCGAACCCGGGACCTCAAGCAGTCGAGTCCAACAACTGAACCGCTAGACCACAAAGGCGAAAAAAAAATACTTAGTTAATATTTCAAATACACATGTTTGTGGGACACATTGTGGGACTTAGTCGTGAGTGACCTGGTTGTGCCTCTGCCTACCCCTTCGGAGATATGGGCATGAAGATGGTCGTCTTTTTTTAAAATTTGCTTTGTGAAAATACCAAAAATTACATTTATTAGGTAACCTTATTGGAGCAACCCGTTTTAAATATACACGTTGAAATTTTAAAAAAAACTTGAAAATCTTATACAAAAACTTGAAAATTTTATGAAAAACTCATAAAAATAAAAACGCCACAACACTTTTTATGAATTGCAAAAAACTTATAACATTGCAAATGTCAATTTAGTCTTTAAAATAAAAAAACAGGCTATAGTGCGTTGTTTTAATTTATAAATTTTCTAAAAGTTAAAAATTTGCTAAGGTTAAGCAGTAAGTAAGTACCACAGTATCCCGCGTGTTGTCGACGTGCACGCAGATAATATGCGGTCGATCGTCCTGCGAGCCGCTGGGGTAGGCCACTTGCACCCATTTCGCTCTATTCCTGTCTTCATCGCCAGACTCCCAAAATGTTTCCGTGCTTCCGTCGGTGAGTGCGCCGGCCATGCCTTGCCGAGACGAAACACTGACATCGCACCACCCCGTTACATCAGGACAACTCCACACGAAACTTTGCTGTTTAGAAAAACAAGAGGTTTTTAACAGCCTTTACAAAAAAAAATAACACTAGTAGGTCCCTCAGATTTAGATTCAATTAAAATATCATATACTCTCTTTTTGAACAGTAGATAAGGAAAACGTTTGCGATCATTCGGGGAAAAGTCATAAGCGCTTCAAGAGCACAGCTTTAAAATTGGCGAAGCCGCAGGCAACAGCTAGTCAAACCAAAAGTAAAATCATCTGTAGTTTTGCGTCTTTAAGGAGGTACCTTGTTCGCATAACTGTGGAAGCTCTCGTGCAGAGCCCCGAGTACTCCCTCCTCGAAAGCGCCATCCTCGGAGTGCGACAGAATCTTGCTGATGACGCTGAACACTTGAGATCTACGTCCGAGCAGCGTTAACAGTTCATACAAACCCATTTTAATTGCATGTAGTAGCAAAAAATAATTATTCGAAATTTTGTTATTTATCATGGACATGAATAGTAACGTTACCTATGTTTAAGGTAACTTACGCTTTAAGTTTCACAATCTATTAAAAACCTGCATTTAACAAATTTAACTTTTTTATTTTTTTAGTAAGATAGACCTTGTAAGCAAACCACACGTCCAGTGCACAAACACATTACAACTCATTTAAAAACTCATTTAAAACATGACAACATCATTCTATAAAAAGTTCCGCTAGGAATAAATTAATCGTGTTATCCACAAATTCATTATATCGACTCTTCGAATATATTTTTATATCGACCAAACGCGAGGCTCGGGTTCGATTCCCGACGGGGGCAGGTATTTATGTGATGAACATTTAGATGTCTGCAATTCCGGGTCTGGGTGTTTATTTAAATGTATTCTGGTATCTATTTAAGCGTTTCCATGTAAAAGCATCGTTGATTTACACCCATAGCACAAGCATATTATAATTTGCTTACTTTGGGGTGAGATTCATTTTGTGTAACTTGTCCAGCGACATTTATTTATTTAATTTACTATAGAAAACCTTTAGAACACTATGTAAACCTCGAGTACCATTACGAATAGTATTGTTACAACTTTTTTTATTACTATGTATAACTCGGCTAAATTTGCACTGAACTTAAAAAAAAGCTTTAAACTTCAACACATTTTTCAACTTAACAAGTTAAAAAATGTGTAGAAGATCTTGACAACTGTACCCACAATAAACATAATAAATGTTTGTACAAGATTATTTTTATACTTCTAGCCGAGGTTGTGACCGTCCTTAACGTTTTACCAGATATACAAACAAATTAGTTCCGATATAATTAACATATACTCTTTTTATACGAACTATACTTATCACGGATAAGAAGATCCTTTATAAATAAACATCTGCAGTGGTCGTCTGTGCATGATAACCCACACTCCATGACTAGCTAACTTCAGAAGCATGGTTAGTATACCTATGAAGGAAGGCTCTGTCATGCTGCGAGTAATGTAGCGCCCAACAACGCACCGCCTGAAGGTTGGCGGCGCTGGCCGGCGGCAATGAGGGAGCCAGGGCGCTGACGGAGCCAAGGAACGCGTGGAACGCAGTGCGGGCGCCCCGCGCCGACCGCCCGCCTGGACACATCGCTGACACCGAAGCCGTCGGGACCGCAGCGCGAGGACTCTCATTTGTGATATTCTAAAATACGAAATTTTACATAAAAATAATATAAAGTTAAACTTTCAGAACCAGCTAAAACTATTTTCAAATAAATGAAATCTAAACCTGCATTATAGAGTTACTATATTGTCATAATATTACTCTAGAATCATATCAACGAAATCGGAATGATCTTCCAACATAATATGTAAATTTCTTTAGCAATGATCACTCATTTTAACAGTCTTACTTATGTGACATAAATAATTATAGACCAGTTACCCTAATTCCCGTTATATCAAAGATTTTTGAAAAAGCAATATTTAAAAGAATGTATTCTTTTCTAACTAGCCAAAACATTTTTTTATCTAATCAATATGGATTTAGAAAAAAAAGTTCTGCAACATTAGCTTGCTTTAATTTAGTTAAAACTATAACTCATTGCTTATATAATAAATCGAATGTATATGGCATCTTTCTTGATATGAGCCAAGCATTCGACTGTCTAGATCAGGGGTGGGCAAATTATTTTGACCGCGGGCCGATAAATTAAAAAAAAATCTAGTGGCGGGCCAGTAAATTATAATTAAACTTGAGGCGGGCCGGTTTATTAAGACACCTAAAAATAGCAGTAAATATTACGATTATAAAACGTTGTATAAAGATAACATAAGGCATTTTTTTATTATTTTACAATCCTTTATTAAAATAAAATCTATTTATGAAGTCTTACCATACAAAATACGCAATATACATGTTTGAAGTATCGACTCAGTATCTTAATTGTTCAAATTTCAATAGTCTTTTAACATTTCGACCATTATTTTTTTATGAAGGTTCATATTTTTTTTAAAAAACCCTCGGCGGGCCAGATTAAAAACTCTCAAGGGCCGTAATTTGCCCACCCCTGGTCTAGATCATAGCAGAATCTTAAATAAAATGGAAAGATACGGAATAAGAGATGTAGCTAGCAAATGGTTACAAAGCTATCTGGTAGATCGTAAATTACTAAAATAAGTAGGGTCAATAACAGTTGTGTAAAAAAGATATATAAAACAGAGTATCAAATAAATAAACGCGGAGTTCCTCAAGGTAGTATTCTAGGGCCTCTTTTATTTATATATGGCATTAATGGCCTTTCTACAAGCAAGGAAGAGAAATGTTTTCTTTTTGCTGATTATACCACATTAATAATAGAGGGTAAAAATAAAATCAGTGGCAAAATGTTTGAAGAAAAAATTAAAAAAAAATTAAATTTCATTATTGATTGGGTTGTTGAAAATAATCTACAAATTAATATTGACAAAACTAAATGTATACAATTCATTCCATATATGAAAAATCCTTTAAAAGTAAATATTGGATATAACAATGTTAACGTTCAAGAAGTAGATTCGACAAAATTTTTAGGTATGTTAATTGATAAAAATTGTAACTGGAAGGCACACGTGGAACAGTTTTGTAATAAGCTGGATCGTTTTATATTTGCTTTAAAGCAAATACGAATAAAAGTTTCCTTAGAAGCAGTGTTATCGGCTTATTATGGATATATTTCGTTAGTACTTTCATATGGTCTAATATTATAGGGCAACTCCCCACAGATAAAAAAGAGTTTTCTTAATTCAATAAAAGTGTATTCGATCCATTTGTAAAATAAAACAAGTTGAAAGTTGCAAACCATAT
Source organism: Calephelis nemesis (assembly GCA_002245505.1). Classification (NCBI taxonomy): domain Eukaryota; kingdom Metazoa; phylum Arthropoda; class Insecta; order Lepidoptera; family Riodinidae; genus Calephelis; species Calephelis nemesis. The sequence continues at coordinate 443,457 of NJDD01000289.1, forward strand.
TTTATAAGTTAAAAAATGTTAACGTTGCCTTGCATGTACATTAAATTAGTCTGTATATTTGTAAAAGAACCCCCCACATATTTTCCCACAAATGCACAAAAAGGAGGCACAAGGGATAGAAATGCTGAAAATTTATTTGTTCCTAAATGTAGATTAGAAATGGCTAAAAAAACGTAAATTATATTTGTATACAAATATTCAATAAGCTTCCTACTGAAATAAAAATATTACCAGGGAATGCATTTAAAGCAACTTTAAATAGATGGCTTGTAAATAAATGTTTTAATTCTTCAGATGAGTATTTACAAAAAGATAATTATATAAATTGAGTTGAAATGATTAGATAATTTATTGATATCAAAGTTAATTATTATAAAATGCAACAATTGTGAAATGTTTTTTTGTTATTATTGAAATTAATATTGATGATATAGTGAAAATGAAAAATGTTTTAATAAAATTATGTGAAGATAAGATAATAATGAAATGGTACAATCAAAATTTTAATAATATCTATAAAATGAAATTATTGCATGTTGATTTTTACATTATGAAATATTTAAATTTAAAATTAATGAAATTTTGCACACCATTTATGGTAGAATATGTTAGGCCTTAAAATATTTTGTAACAACATTTGTAACACTCATATTCTGAAGCAAATAAAATATTTTGATTTGATTTGTTTTGATGTCTAAAACGTTCCGTCTCTTTTGTTTTTGTTTCATTTGAAAAAGATAGCATGACTTTTAAATTTTAGCAAAATTTGAATTTAGGAAAACCCTCTACAATTATTCACATAAGTTAACCCTTTATATTTATTATAAGATTCGTTATCATTACAAAAATAATTGATCAGATTATATTCAAACCACTTTCTTTACTTTAAAGTGAGCACTTGAAAGAATTCATATTAAGCTAGACTGGGATTGATACTTTCAGTGGCAATGGTTATACATTATTATCGTGTCCAAATATTCTTTTCTGGGAACGTAAAATAAAATATCAAAAATTGTAATAGAAAATCACTATAAAATTGAATACTAAATATGGATTCTTGGCAAGCATGAGACCTGTCATGACATCAATTTAAATCGACGCCAAAATGAGCATAGACAAAAATGCCATACATAATATCAACATTTGTTACAAAGAGACGTTGTTAAGTTATATGTCGATTCCAACGGTAGGTACTTATACAACTAAATTTGCTATAGAAATTGTTGCACTTCTTTATATATTCCTATTTCTATGGTTCTAGAGGAGTCTGATTCTGGCAAAATGCTACATCATACATCCAGGATAATTTTGATTCGAATCTAATTTAAAAAAAACTAGTTTTATTTTATACCATTTTCTAGAAATCATATTTAACAATTTCTATTTTATGTTTTTAATTCCGTTTGTTAATATTTTTATGTTTAGGGATATTTTTACGGCCTATATCTTTTGTACTTTTCAATTATTATTGAATTATATTTTAAGAATGTTTGGCTACTTTTGTAAGGTTTTAATATAAATGTAGTGGATCAGGGAGCAAAAATTTAAACAAACGTATTTACGGTAAATCATCAAACTTTTTATTACAATAACTACATATTTTATTGAATCAGGCGTTACGAGGGTCAAACTGAAAGTTCCTAGAAAATCAAAAACTGAGCATTCTAGCAAGTTATTAGTTTTATTATAACTTTTCAAAATAGTTTCCATTTACATCAATACATGGCTGCATTCGATGGAACCATTGAGAAAAGCACCTTGCCCACTCGGCCTTAGGGGTCTCTTCGACGGCGTTTTGAAACGCAGCCACTGCTTCTTCGGCGTCCATAAAATGTTTTCCTCGAAGTTTTTCTTTTATTTTCGGGAATAAATAAAAATCGCAGGGTGCGAGGTCGGGGCTATACGGCGGGTGACCCAGTGACCCAGTAATTCCACGTCTGAGGTCGCCAAATAGTCGATCGTTTGCCTGGCGGTGTGCGACGAGACATTGTCGTGATGAAGGAGGATCCTGCTGCGAGGTCGTTTCTCTCGAAATTTTTCCAAGACAAGTGGCAAACAGTTGTTAGTGTACCACTCTGCATTAACCGTTTTCTGATCCTCTAAGACAACTGTCGCGGAATGACCTGTCTTTCCGAAGAACGAGGCCACCATCTTTTTTCCAACACTTCGACCTCTCTTCACTTTAGTTGGCAACTCTTCGGAAGGAAACACCCACTGAGCAGACTGTCTTTTGGTTTCCGGATCATAACAGTAAATCCAGCTTTCGTCACCCGTTAGTATGTCGAACACAGCATTTGAGTCACCTATGTTAAATTTTTGGATCATTTCTCGGCACCAATCAACACGGCGGAGTTTTTGAGCCTCGGTCAAATTATGCGGTATCCAGCGGGCACAAAGCTTCCTGACCGCTAAATGTTCATGGAGGATTTTGTGCACTTGACTCATACCTATGCCTAGACTTGTCCGAATCTGCTGATAGGTCACTCTTTTGTCAGTCTCTATCATACGCCGCACAACACTGATATTGTCTTCAGTCGTCGCTGGAGAAGGCCGTCCCTCACGCAAATCATCGGTGAGATTAGTTCAACCACGTTTGAATTCATTAAACCAGTTGTAAACTGTGGCACAAGATGGGGCGTCATCGTGAAAAGCCAATCGAAGTCTATCATAACTTTCTTGTTAACTTATATGACATCGAAAGTCATAAAAAATCATTGCACGAAAATTTTCTCGGCTTAAATTCATTCTGACGTGCACAGACAATTTTCAATTTGCCGCCAAATCGTAAAACAAATGACAAATGAATGAAATGTATACTCAATATTATTGGTAAAGAGTTCTATTTTCAAAATTTAAACTTATTTTTTTAATATAATGCTTTTAAGTTGCCAGTTCTAAAAACTTTCAGTTTGGCCCTCGTACTTTGCGGAAATCCATTGTAACAGATGTAAAATAAGCCTTTATTTTGCTAATTCCGCGTAAGCAGTGTAACTGTTGTGACAAATAATACTCCAAACGACACAGAGTGTGACAAGCCTAACTGAGGTTCCCACCACCCACCTCCGCGACCAGAACACGAATATAGGAAGAGCTCGGGAAACAATACAGATTGTCACGTTCTTCACAAGTGACAACCCTACCTAAAGTTCCCTCCTCCCATCACCGCGACCAGATCACAAATAGAGTCCGAACACGGGAAACAAAAACACTTGTCACGTCCTTCGCCAACTTTGTCGAAGCACTCACCACAGAGAACACCAAATCGCATTCGACGTACGTTTCGCCTCGACACCGAGGCATCCTCAGGAAATCGACTGTACCGTACAAACGACGACACAAGAGACTCTTGTACGTACGTGTCGAGGCGAAACGTACGTCGAGTGCAATTTGGTGTTCTCTGTGGTGATTGCTTCGACAAAGTTGGCGAAGGACGTGACAAGTGTTTTTGTTTCCCGTGTTCGGACTCTATTTGTGATCTGGTCGCGGTGGTGGGAGGTGGGAACTTTAGGTAGGGTTGTCACATGTGAAAAACGTGACAATCTATATTGTTTCCCGAGCTCTTCCTATGTTCGTGTTCTGGTTTTCCATAAACACAAATTTCAATTTTCTTTTTTATTAATATATTAAGTTTTCAAAAATACATTGAGGAGTCATTACTAGAATTTTTATTTCTTTAAACTTTTCCTAGAGGTAAACTCAAACTTGAGTATCTTTTGATTTATTTATGACTAATAACTATTAATATGTACACAATAGTAACGGAAACGGCAACGACAACTTCCTCAAAACACCCTAAAAACTTCAAGTTTCCTTATAATGTAGCAGGTTGATGTTTCAAATTATGTACCTGATGATTGACGAAATATTTTCCGTTTTAATTGATACATCTGGCAAACATGCAATGTAACGAAATACTCGCTATGTCAAAACCTTACTATTGATGTTGCCAAATGTATATATCCTATCGTAACGAATAAATACAATATGGGATGAAAACTTAAATAAACTTTGACTAAACTCACTTCAAACGTTGACCATCGTCTACTTAACACAATGATTTGATTAATACAGTTACGTATTATGCTCATCATATACTTCACCTCTTTGTTGTCTTCAAAAGAAGGCGGCATCGGAACTATTCGAGCGTACTTGTCGAGAGCGTTGCAAAACCACCACATGACATCGTGGACGCAAGTCGGTTGAGTCGTCGATCGAAGCAACCAGTTCAACGCCTATAATGTAACATACTATTTTAAACAATACAATAATAATTAAAATATAAACAAAACAAACATTATTTACCTTTACACCATTAGCATTGCTAGTACATTTTTTGCTGGCTGTGTAATGTGAAGAAGAGTGTCTAAAAAAAGCTTAATACATTATGTTATACAGGTCAACAGCTTCCCATGAACTTGCAGATGTAAGCGCACACATCAAGTTATCAGCAATATGAACCAACATTTATTAAAGATTACAATAAAAACAACTACAAAATATAAACTCTAAATGAGTTTCGCGCGAATAACATTGTTTATTTAAATATATGTGGGAGAATGTACATCCGCGCGTACGTGGGTACATTTAATTAAAGACTATAGACATATGCTATCCAAGCAAGCAAGCTGTTTTTAAATCAAATCAAATCTAAACCTTTATTTGATATAAAAGTGATATGGACATGAAATACCTACGAAAAAAGCCTGCCGTTGGCTGTAATATGGCTGCTGTTTTGACATATTAGGGCTGTCCAGAAAAAGTAGAGTATTGATATCGATACAAAAGTTTAAGTCACTAAAATTAAAATTTAGTGAAGATATTTGGGGTATGTCTGTAAAGTTTGTCTATTCTATCATAAGTATTATAGCCCCATACCTAGCTATATTTTTAATGATTGTGTTAACGAAGAGACGTTCCCTGATAGTATGAAAATAAGCAAAATCATGCCACTTTTTAAATCAGGGGATAAAACAGACCCTACTAATTATAGGCCTGTATCGAATTTGCCGGTACTTAGCAAGGTTTTTTGAGAAACTATATATACTCAAATGTTGGCGTACTTTAATACAAATAAATTACTTTGAAATAAGCAACATGGGTTTACAAAGGGTCGCTCAACTCAACATCAATGTGATGCGGTTGGGAACAAAAATGTAATGCAATAGGTATCTTTTGTGCTTTGTCAAAAGCATTTGATTGTGTGGATCATAAAACCTTGCTTATGAAACTAGAAAATTACGATATTAATGACAGAGCACTGGAACTTATTACAACATATTTAAAATCAAGGATACAAAAAGTTAATATTAACGGGACTCAATTCATAGGCATGTTAGTGCTATTGGATGTACTCAAGGAATCTATTTTGGGGCCTTTTCTTTTTTCGATCTACATTAATGATCTACCAGCTGTAATACAGAATGTATGTGAAATTGTGCTATTCGCGGATGACACATCTTTAATTTTTAAAGTGCAAAGAAATGACCCAGATTATGACAAAGTAAATAACAAGCTTTCACTGGTTCACAAATGGTTCGACGTAAACAATTTAGTTTTGAAAGCCAGTAAGACCAAATGCGTAAAATTTGTAATGCAGAATTCTGCTCAAACTAATTCCGCTATAAAATGTAATAATGAGAAATTAGAACTAATTACTGAAACAACTTTTCTCGGCGTCACAATAGATTCTAAATTACAGTGGGGTCCCCAAATAACAAACCTGACAAAAAAACTTAGTTCTGCAGCTTACGCTGTTAGGAAAATCAGGCAACTTACGGACGTAAAGACTGCGAGACTTGTCTATTTTAGTAATTTTCACAATCATTTCACATACAACATTTTATCATTGGGCAGAGCTGCTGACATTGATACAATTTTTATTAGTCAAAATCGTGCTATACTAGCAATTGATAACTTGGATAGTAGAGCATCTCTAAGACAACTGTTTAAGGAGACTAACATTATGACTGTACCTAGTCTATATATATGAAAATATAATGTACGTTAGAAAAAATATAGATTCATTTACAAAAAATAAGGATATACACAGTGTAAACACAAGAAATAAAAATAAGACAGCTGTACAAATGTTTCGACTAAAAAAAACATCGAAGTGTTTTATTGGCACTTGCGTACTGGTTTACAACAAAATTCCGGCAAGTGTCAAAAAATTATCGTAAACAAATTTTAAAAATTATGTCAAAAATACCCTAACGAGAAAAGCTTATTATAAGATTGAGGAATATTTTGCTGACAATTCAGTTTGGACAACATGTTAAATTTTAATATTTATTTATATCTTATTTTATTTTTTACTGGCAGTTTCACGCAGCTTCGCCTGCGTAACTTGGCTTCTACAATACCGATTTGGATGAAACAAAGCCTATGTCACTCGTGGATAATGTAGCTTTCGAATGGTGAAAGAATTTTTAAAATCGGTCCAGTAGTTTTTGAGCCTGTTCATTACAAACAAACAAAGTTTTCCTCTTTATAATATTAGTATGATAGTATGATTTATTACTGTTATAAGAGGATTTCAGAATTAGATTTAATTATTACTACTATATACAACTATTCGGAGCTATTTGACAAATAGGTATCAACTCACAGAAATAACGCGCATATATAGTAAAACCAGATTAGAAATCAAATACTATTCTTGCGTTCTTAAAGTTGTTTCTGGTGTTCCTCAAGGTAGCGTATTGGGTCCCCTCTTGTTTCTTATAATGATTAATGACATGCCTAGGGTAACATCTCATCATATGATTTTATTTGCTGACGACAGTACTTTAATATGTCACCATCGTAATAATTTAATTTTGGAAAAGGACATGAATGAAACACTAAAAATTATAATAAAATGGCTTCTTACTAATGATTTAAAAATAAATCTCAGTAAAACTAATTTCATGACATTTAGAAACCGTGTTGCTTTGACAGTACCATTATCTATTGGTTTTGAACATCAAAGAATACATGAAACAGAAGTGACGAAGTTTTTGGGTGTGACTATAGATTACAGGATGTCCTGGAAGCCACATATAGAAGTTGTTTGCAGCAAACTCAATCAGTTTGCATATGCATTATATATGCTTTCCAAAGTTGTAGATACTTCTACTATTTTAATTGCGTATCATTCATATGTGGTTTCTACATTGAGATACGGTGTGATATTCTGGGGGAACTCATCACATATACAATCTGCATTTGTAGCTCAGAAAAGATGCCTAAGAAACATATTAAGAAAAAAAAAAAAAGTTGTAAGCCATGTTTTATCAATCATAGACTGTTAACTTTGCCATGCATTTATATCTATGAAACTGCTGTATTTGTTAAAACTAATTTAATTTATTTGAAAACTTAGAGAGTGATCGTCATCAACATAATTGATGTACCTTGCCACACCAAACTGCTTTGTTCGGTAACAATATTTGTGGCATGGCAACAAAGATTTTTAATAAACTACCGCCTAGTGTGAAACAAATTAAAAATGTCAATAGTTTTAAACATGAAATAAAAAAAAATCTATGTAGCAAGGCTTACTACAGTATTAATGAGTACTTCTCTGACATTTTATAAATTGTGCGACAATGTTTACCTGTAATTTTTACTTTATTTATATCTAAAAGAATGAATATCATAACTTATATTATAATTTTTTTTTCGACATTTGTATTATAGATTAGATTGTGAATTTATATAATATGACGGGTATGCATAATGAATATAAAATTATCAATTTAATGTTTGGCTGTAATAATGACTTTATTTATTTTTAGATCAAATGATGCAATTATTATTTTAAACTTTTTTGACATTTTATTTTAAATTAATACTATGAATTGAAATTGAATGAAATGAGTGTACATTAATTAATTTAGAACATAGGTAAAATTTAATATCATTTCAAGTAAGTGTAAATTTGTATAATTGTATTAAATCAATTTATTATTAATATTGACTGTAAATTGGTTTATTTGTTTTGTATTAATTTTACAATTGTACGCCTTATAGGCAGAATATAGAGTTCAAATTAAATTTGTTAACAACTTGCTTTGTACCTATATTCAAACAATAAATGAATTATGAATTATTATTTCAATGTTATCCTCCATTTCTTTATTGACTTTTTTAATTTTTACTTACAAAAATATAATGTTTTTCTTTTTTAAATTGTAATAATGTGCTATTTCATAATTTATGTTACGTTATTATTAAGTAAGGCATTATTGACTTTCAAAAAATGTACTCAGATACTTCTTTTGAATAAAAATGAAACGAAAAAAAAAAATGTTATGTTAGTAACGACTGACAGTTAAGTTTAGGTAAAAGTTACGATTTATTATTTACCTACCAATTGCAATTGCAACTAACAACTTACTATATCAATAAAATATCGACAATTGTAATAGTACATACATAATGATTAAATTGAACACTACATATGGCTTTCTCGGTAAGGATGAGAACTGTCATGACGTCACTTTAAATCGACGCCAAAATGAGCATAGACAAAAATATCGTTATCTCCTTCGGCGTACATAATATCAACTCAAACTTGTTAAAAAATGTTAAAAAGAAACAAAGGGATGTTGTTCAGTCATAATATGTCAATTCCAACGGTATTTATACAACTAAATTTGCTACAGAACATTGTTGCACTTCTTTACATATTCCTGTTTCTCTGGTTAAATGTAATAAGTTTAAATTTTAAACGAAAACTCACTTCGAATGCATATTGACGGACAGTGTTGATTCTGACTGCGGCGTCCATTTTCTGACGGTGAGCGGGGAGGTCTCGCTTAGCCAATATGAAAGACAGCACGGGGCTTCGTATTAGCACCTCTGTGTCGACGTTGGGCGGCTCGAACGCGGACACGGCGCAACCCTCACTCGTCCAATCTCCGCAGCCAACTAATTTCTGTAGCGCTGCGCTCGGTTGAGTCAACAGCGTGGAACCAGCACCTGAGGAGAATTACATTGACGTCAAAGAAAAAATCTAACGTTACCTACCTCACAAAGTAGAACTCGAAGATTCATTTTGTGAGTGGTCTTTATAATATACTACCATAACTTAACACTTTATAGCCCTTTATTCAAAAAATGTATACCGATTGTTATGGTAAACACAAAAATAATGGCAAATGATTGATGATCATTTTTTATACGAATTTATTAGCTTCTATTTTTTATGTGTTGAAGTTTACGCCTTTTTCGCATTTCTGTGTGGAATTTATATACATCTTTATAAGTCACTATTAACTTCATTCCTTACTAAATTTTGTTTTAGTAATAAGCTGACTGGTTTTATGTACCGTATTAGTTTG
>NJDD01000290.1:10360-38194 GCA_002245505.1 Calephelis nemesis
GGGATATGGACGTGAAGATATTTACAAATGTAATAAATAAGTATGTCTAAAATATTTTTCTTTTACGTTCTGCTTGTACGAAACTTTTTTTTGTAATAAATATAAAATATGATATTTTAAATATCTGGATGTCCGAGCTTCGCTCGGTATTTTTTTTCAATGATTCCTAGCTAGATCGATTTGTGGCCCCCGAAACCCCCTACTTACTAAATTTCATGAAAATCGTTGGAGCCGATTCCGAGATTTCAATTATATATATACCAGAATTGCTCATTTAAAGGTATAAGATAAAGAGACTCAGGCCTTTATCAATTTAATTAAAACATAAATTATTTTATAATTTAATTTATAATGAATCTAAATTGCATAGATTCCTCCGATTAATTTTGAAATAATAAGACTTTGTTAACCAAAGCTCGGAATAAAAACAGATACACATGAAAAAATAAATAATTACATAGGGTAGATACCTACTTACTAAAATAAATGATACTGTTTTTTTTATTTTCCACTAACTAGGTACTTACTACATTTTTCGGAATGGCGGCAGCCCTAGGAATGTAGTAATTATAATATACTCTTTGGCCCTAGGTAAATAGCGTCGTAAAAATCTAAGTGTAATTTAAAGTTTTCAGTAAGTATGATAAAATGGGTAGGTAGGTACTTAAACATAAAGTAAGAAATATTAACTTTTAGTTTTCAATTTTCAAAAGAACGGGGCTTTTTCATGAAGGGAATTTCCTATTTTTCTAAATAAACAGAGACAAATAAAAATAAACTAGGTAAAACCTACGTACCTTAAACGTTAACAATTAACAAGAGAATTTACATTTAAAATAACAACAAATAAATGCACTCGATTAGAATATAATACCTAAAAATGCGCGTCAATGGTGAAAATGTTTCACTGCCTAAACAAAAAGTAAACACGAACGGAAGCAGAACGCGCCAAACACAATTTTCCTTTAACAAAAATCTCACACCGGAAAGTCTTACATTTATTTCCCGCCATCCGGCGATTCGACCAACCGAAATTTCCCGCTTAAAATTCTACAGCCTATAGAAACATTGGCCGCCATTTTTGACCAATCAGCGAAGAGCCCGCGCTCGCGCCACCGCGTCATTGTCATATCTCGAAAATTAGTACGGCAGTGCAGTGAACCCCGACGGCTAATTGAAGATTTTCCTTTAAAGAATAATAGTAAACATCATAGGTAAGTGTGCACTATTAATAAAATCACGTAATGTAAATTATTCAACAATTTTTCTGCAAAAATAGGGCGAAAACTAATGATTTTAACTATTTTTTTCACAATTTTATTGCCTGACTCGCGTAAGATAATTTACAAGTCACTTGAAAAAATTACTCAATCACGTACTAACGTTATGTTATTTATCTTGTTGAATATATATGCAACTATAAAATTCTTAAATTTATTAATGATCTTAATTTGTTAATACAAATATCAGACCGTTCAATTCTATAGTTACGATCAGCAAAATGGCGCCGAGGTTGTGTGCTATTAATATATATCCTGTCTTCTTTTAAACGATGCGGTACGGCGTAGGCGGGACAGAGATAGGCGTATATCTGATAAGAAGGTTTTAAAGTACTGCTGCACACGTAGATAACAAGACACGTCTTCGCTCTTCGTAAACAAACTCGTCGTTAGTGTTGCCATAACGTTTGCTTAATTTATCCTTTGTTGTAGGGAAAACTACTTTTTAAATTAATTACAATATTAAAAACTTTTTAATTCTTTCGTATTCATGGGGCTTGGTGCTAAATATGTTTTATATTTTTTTATAATTGAATGATTTATCTTACAAACTGATGTTTCAGAAATTAAATAAAATCATATTAGTAGTTCTAAAATCCAATAACATATATAACAACATTTAAAAAAAAATGTGTGTGTGCTTATGTACACGCGTTAGAAGTTATACTTCTTCAGCGTAATAAAATAAAAATCTTTTTAAAAATTTTATCTTTTGCCTTATTTTACATTTAAGTGAAAATTTACCCTCATCATTTTTTTCCTAACGCGCCAAAAGAAGTATAACTTCAAAAAATAAACTAAATGTAAAAGTGTTAGATAACATAATATTTTTTCAAATTTGCACATATCGGTAACGCGATATAACTTTTTCATTTAATATAAAAAAATAAACCCGACCAAAAAATATTTTTACACAAAAATACCATTATGAACAAAATGTACCAAAACAAAAATATGATAAGAAAATTCCACTGTTTTCTTGTGTTGTTGTGTAGTAAAGCTACTACTCGGCCAATAACAAATACCAACATAGATTTCGATAATACGTTCCTGGGTAGGAATGTTATTATTCTGAGGTGATCTCATATAAATTTGATCACGATCCAGTAGTGGTATTAAAGTTATCTACATATCACTACATAGTATAAAAAAGTCACTTTTCGCTAACTTTCCATACTTAACTTAGATCTTTTAAACTACGCAACGGATTTTGATGCGTATTTTTTAAGTATATAAAGTGATTCAAGAGGTATATTTAAGTGCCGATTATATCTCCCGAGCGAAGCCAGGACGCATACATTTCCTATGCCTAGAAGATATCGTGACACGATTTTCTCTTGTCGTCGAATCTTCATAAAATTTTCTTTCCTACTATTGTTAATTGTTCCTGCTTATATTATTGCAACTAGTCAATAATCCGCGTGCTGTCTAGTAGAGAACTATAGTTAGGTATATAGTTTTTAGTATTTCACTTTTAAGAAATTGAGCCCCTCATGGCCAATTATACTAATTGAAACAATATTTTCTAAGTTATTCTATTTTAAAATGAATATCTCGAGTAATTTTATTAAGCATAACATTACCTTAGTAATAGTAAGTTAACACACAGTAGGTATTATTTTTTGAGAAATGATAATTTTTCATAGTTGTGCATGAGTGACAAACATACAGTTTTATATCGATATTTATGGTTAAAAATCTGATATTCCTTACACAGTCAAAAAAATATGTGTAACAAGAATACATGTATAACTAACTAAATTCACAAATGTTCTTTGTTCGTATTATTTGGCCGACTTAACTGTTAAGCCGACACTCCATAAAGTCAACGAGGCTACAAGTTAAAATAAATGTGAAATTTAGATGTAATTAGTATGTCTATTTTTTCCAGATTTAGATAAACAATTACTCATTTAAAATAACAAAACATTAATTTTTGAGTTTCACATCTCTATGAGAACATCACTGGGCTTCGAACCTAAACATTACTATTTATACAAAAAATAATACATAAGTAAATAACGAGTTTTAAAATTGGACAAATTAATTTATTGTATTAAATCGATTAATGTGATTCATATACGCCTATTTTCAAAACTACTTTTTTTTTCACTTATAAAATTGAAAAGTTATTTGTTTGTTTCGAAACCTTTTTTTTAAACCCTTTACAAATCAACATAATTGTTAATGTTACAGACTAGTTGTTTTATACTTAATATTCACTATTCGCTAATCGCTGCTCTTTGCAGCAGCAGGTAGGTATAACAAAATTAATTAACATCAAACGAACTTGTGCAGCAAAAGAATCAATCGTTATTCAAATACAAGTCTAAAGCGATTTAAACAAAAAATAATTAAGTTTTTTACAAATTATAAAAAATATCAACACTAACGACTAGAACAAAATTCAATAAACGAAGCAAATTACTCTGATGATTAAAGGTAATTAAGCTATAGTAGCGCCACACTGTGTCGAGCAGTTGAACTATGTAGGTTTTGAGTTTTGACTTCCAAGCAGAGCGCTCGCGAGCGAAAACGAGGCAAGCGTGTTGCCACTTGCTTGTGCCACACTTCAGTTTGGTTTGCTGACGCGCATCGCGCAAGCGCAGAAAGCGGCCGACCGCGGCGCGTGAGACCGTGTTTTGGAAACGCGATCGCGTCATTTTATCGAATACGTTTTGTTTACAATTTCCAAATTTTACTGCGTTATGAAACATTTTATTAAAAATTCTTCTGAACATTGTGCTTTTTAAGAACTGAATTGAAAACATTGTTGTTAGGTCAGTGGATGCTTAGTGGACTTTGAAGATGTCTACGTTAAGTGTTAGGGCACCCGGGCTTCAGGCTACCACTGTGTTGGACACTAGATCGCTGAGAGTGCGTGGCATGACCGCTTTGGACGGCGTCAGGAGGAATTTGTTCGGCTGCACGGATAGAGAAGAAAACAGACGATTCGTGGAACGAGAATTGGCTAGACAACTTGAGTTAGATAGCCAAAGATGGGGTTTCGATTTTGCGAATGAGAAGCCTTTACCGGGCGCTCAGAGGTTCGCTTGGCAACTAGTTCCAGCGTCAGCAGTTCCAGTGGCGCTGAGGAGGTCACCAATCACTCCTACACAATCTCCGGCGCAAGAGACGAAACCTTCAAGTCCAGATAGCAACAAAACGCAAAAGAGAATAACAGGTTAGTGACTATTTAATAACAAACAACCATATCTACTAACTGCACTGATAAGTAATTGTACAAACATTGCACTTTTATCTCAACACTCACAAACCAAACAAATGCTATAAATAAACATTGCATTTACCGTGGATGTAGGACGTCAGTAGGTAGATATAATATAAATTATCACGTACAAGTGCGATTCATTTATTTTTATTGAATAACGAATAAGTGATCTACTTCTCTAAGTACACATTACAATGGTATGCTTATTGACTAATCACGTCTACGAGTGTAGTCTACGTATGTTTACATACAGTATGTCACGTGACTACGCGCGTATATACCTACGCCATTTATTGAGGAAAATACTACAATATGAATAGTAAATCATTTTGGTTATGATTATTTTAATTAGAATATTGTATAGAGAACTAATTAGTTAAAAAAATTGTCTGGGTTGATTGCCATGCAATGTCTGAATGATTAGTTATTACCTGTCAAGTGCCAGGCAATCTGCCAAATACCTAATCTTCACTGAAGAGTAAATATAAAAAACGCTAGTCCAGGTAGTGTAGATAGGTACATAGGTATCTCGATAATCGATATGTTGTTTTATAGACAAAGATGATTTAAAAATGAAATTGTTAGTTACCTACCTATAGTAGGTATGAGCTACAGGGTCCAACTTCAAAATCAAAGCTGTCAATAAAATCAGTCAAGCGGATCTAACTTGATCTTCTGTAACCCGTAGGTATACCTATATGGGAGTACACCCACGATTAGCCAAAAGTACTATTTGGTCCCACAATAAGACTGGTAAACCTATCGTCAACCGGGCCCTATATCCAATCCCGAACATTGTTTTTATTAGAAAATTACCTATAAACTCAAATTTTGAGATGCTCGACCCAGAAATCGAACCCGAGGCGTCGTGAAGTGAACGCCAACACCACCAATAGAGCACAGAGGCGATCTCCAAAATCTCCATCTTAATAACCAAAAAGGATTAAAACAACAATGCTTAAATGTTTAAAAAAATGGTTAAAACACCAATTCTACATTGTGCAGACGAAACCGCCGTCATACCTACCTACCTACCTACTTACAAGAGTCAAAACATTTAAGTCAGACGGCACGCGTAGGTAATTCAATGAGACATAGGTAGGTACCTAGCTTACTTTAGCAGTTTGTTGCGAGCTCATGTTTCTACCTACTTAGTTTGCTGGTGTCGTATTCGTGATATGTCGTAACTTGGCACTAATTAGCCACATCTGGCTACATTTCTGTCGTTATTGATAAGAAATTAGCAGCCATGCACTCGATGGATTTATAGTCCATACTAATTATAATGCGTAAAATGTGTTTGTGTTAATAAATAAATATTATATCTTGTCAATTTACACAAATTAATCTAATTGTAAGCAAATTAGGTACCTATATGCTAGTGTCACGTGTGTTAGCCAATGATTCTAATATACAGAAAACATAGGTACTTAAATAGATACCTGGATAATAAATTTAATAAATATCCAAAAAAACACATCCAGTAACATCTAGAAACATCCATAAATAAACACCCAGAGTAAAATAAACTAAGACTAAAATAAAAAACTAAATCAAAATGTTTATCACAAAAATGCCTGCACCTGTCGGGAATTGAAATTGAATTTCACGGTCAATCAGTGGCGTTACGTTAGCCCTTCGACCAACAAGGCAGTCTATACGAGGAGATATCCATCTCTACTAGATACCTAGTACACATATACTATTTAAACCCGCCGAGAATCGAACCCAAACCTAGCAGTTGGTATGTTGAGTTAATCGTGTACACCAGCCCCTCGACCAACAAGGCGAAGGAATTGATGTTTTCTTGCAATGGAGCGATGTTAGGTAGGTATTTTATGTTAGAAATAATTTGTACATAGATATAGGTTTGCGAGTGATATAGGCAACTTTTTATCTCTTTGTTTAAACGGATTTTCGCGAGATAGCTAATATAATATAATATATACTATAATATGAGAGCGTAATCGCGGGAAACAGCTAGTTTATAATAAATAGTATTGTATCATTAGTCAAAACCTTCGTACGTCTTTCTAATACCTTGTCATATAAACAAATTAAATGGACAATGTTAGTCATCACAGAAGAAAAAATACCTATGCTGTGCCTATCCAGATTGAGTTCTCAAACTTAATTTTCTTTGGACATACGATTGTCAGTACACCCAGAATGCGTTCTTGATGTGTGTCTTTTTCTTAAAAATGTACCTACCTATTACATAAAACGGTATGTTAATTATATAATAAAAAACATGTGTACTTTACGCAACTTACTACTTATGTAAGTAAAATAAAACACGTAAAAATATTGTAGGAATATAGATTATAATAAGTATATCACTCTTTCTGATATCTGAGGCAAACTATTCGTTTCTGCCCTAAAAATGATGAAATAAAGTCTTTTTAGTTAGGAACCTTTCTAGAAATACTCGTACTTACAGTTCTTAATTAGAAATTAATTTCCTTACATATAATTTTCATTGTCCTTTCGTTTTTTGTTTTTTTTTTATTGGACCTTAATAGTAATGAAGGAAGTATTCACCATTCAGCCACCCTTTGCTCCCGAATTAATTTTTTGTTTGTCCTTTTAAAAGAACGGACGTGCAAATTTTTTGTCCATCAAGGTGTTAAATACTTCATAATGAGTTCCTTGTTAAATAATTAAGTAACACGTTATTAAAAATTAAAGTTAATGATCCTTTTTCTTGCGTAATTTTTAATATAGGCCTTAAAGTTTAAAGGGGTTAAAATATTGTTAAGCTGCTTATTAGAAATTCGTTCTACATTTCTTAGATTTTTTTCTGTCATGTCGTCATATTATGTCGTTAATAGGCGGGCGTCGTTTGCTAAGTTTGTTAGTTTTTAACTGATTATTAAAATAAGTGAGATTAAAACTCGGATAGGTATTAAAAATGTAGGTATATACCTATGTGCGGTAACTTGATATCTTCTAATCAGCGTTTTAATAGGGTAAGACACCGACCGAGCAAATGGCTACTCCTAATAGTACATGACAACCATGGTCACCACCACCAACCATGGACACCATAAATGTTATAGGCGGATCAATCACCTCAATCAAACATGCCATTTATATAGTATACTAGCCAACCCTTCGAAATTCGTGCCGCTTGTGAATTTAAGCTATTAAAAGTTTGAATGGAAAATATCAATGTGCAGTTTTTCGTATTTTCCCCCAATTTTTTTTTTCTTTAGAACATTCTCTTGGCTATAACGAACACAAAAGAGAATTAGCAAAATTGGTCCATTCGTTTAGACGTGATGCGATGGCCACGTAAAATAGGGATTCATTATAATGTCAAAAACTATTTATATACATAGAAGAAGGCAAAAACAGCTTTGTTTACTAATTGAATATTGGTAAGAAAACTACGTCTTCCAATAGACACCAAAGATATAAAAAGTGCTTTACAAATTGAAGCTGGCATCTTATGTCTGTTGGGTAAGTTTATCAACCACTAAAGCTCTCAAATCTAACGCGATAGTGGTGTGCATTGACATAATAACGATAATTGTATTAGCATAAGTAAATGATTAATCGCCTCTGAAATCTAGCGGTTAAGTTGTTGGACTTGACTGCATAAGGTCCCGGGTTCGAATCCCGGGTCGGACAACAAAAAACAAAAATTCTGTTTTTCCAATTTTCTAATAATAATAAAGTTGCTCTGGATTGGACATATGCCCGGTTGGCGATAGGCTTTGCCACCTATCACATTGTGGGACTTAGTGTCTTCGCCTAGTCGTGGGTGCCTTGGTTGTGCCTCTGCCTTCGACTTCGGGGATATATGCGTGAAGATACTTTATGATTAATTTCATTGGTTTTATATGATTAATTTCATTGGTCAAACACAACGCAAAGGAATAAAATAATTGAATTCGGTTAGCCAGAGATAAGCCCCAGATATCGGCGGGTGTGTACTGTGTTACCCAGCTCAAATGATTTGACCCAGTTAGTTTGTTTTGATGTAGCTGTCCAACCTCCCACAGTACTGAAATGTGTCGCACATGTTCGCCCACAATCTAAAGATATCATTTGCTATGTAAATATTTGTAATTACGTTCTTATCTGCAATGTAGTTTTATGTAACGTAAAATTATCCAGATTGTTTTAGAATATATATATGTTGTTTTTAAAGGATCAGGTAGGTCATATTTTTAAAGAAAGAAACACTTGTTTTACTTATCACTTATTTTAACTTTATTACTTTGTAATTAATAGCCTACCGGTTTCGCTTATACAGCATCATCAGGGCTAAAACAGTTTTAAATAAGTAAAACAGTACAAGTGTTTCTTTCTTTAAAAATATGAATATTTGGAAGTTTTACCAAGTGGCGACGATGGAAAATATCAAATAGATCAGGTAGGTATTTATTTAATACGACTATTTTGTTATACTGTGCCTCCCACGTAAGGGACTTGATGTGAAGATATGTATGTATTTATTTGAACATTACGTTATTTCAAGTTCTAGCCCGGTGACTTTGTAATAATCTTTAGACGTACACAACAGTAGTCATTTCGAAAAAAAAGCAATTTCAATTTAAGATTATGGTAACATGTTTGTAAATCTGGATAGGTTGTGTGTTTGTCTTGTAATTTAAAGAACTCCAAAGAAAAAAGCTTACTCGAATTGAGAACCTCCTTTTTGTGGAGAAAGCTAAAAGTGATTAATGTCTTGTTTCACTGTACAGTTTTGAATTAAGAATACCTTTTGCTAAAAAAAGATAATTTTTAACCTTTCGATGAAAAGGCGAACAAGCCTATTACGAACTTATAGTAAATAACTTATACTTGGATAACTATTGTAGTAAAGACATTTAAAAACATTCATGTACAAGCTAGGCATTATTAAAGAAATATTATTTAGTTAAAAGGGGAAAAATAATATCGAAAAATTAATTTACAAAATTCTAAACGTGTTATAATGTTAAATTTATGAATATTAATAATTTAAATATGTTATCTTTAATCTATTAAACATATATAAGGAAATAATCGGACGTCCTTGCCACCTGATTAATTGTTATTGATAAAGAGCTGTTATAGTAAGTTTTTATCTTTATTTATACTTTTACTGATGGTTGCAATTTGATTTAAATAAAATTTTATTTTATTTAATAAATTTCAATTTACAAGTTGTTGTAGGTAAACCGTTGGAATTTACGTTTTCAACGTAAGAAAATCAACAATTTATTATGATAGTTGCCGAGGAAAGTTGAGAGTTGAAGAAACTTTAAGTGAAGAAGAGAAAAAATACTTAAATTTTGTGCTTCCTTTTGAGTTTTAGAACATTCTAGAAAAAAAATTTCTAGAATGTTATTAATCACAGTTATTACGACTTAAAACAATGATGTAGTTTTTTAGCTGGAATGTCTATGAAAGACTATTATTATGAAAAATGCTTAAGCAAATATAATATAATCTAAAAATAAAGCTATGACAGAATCCGGAAAGGAAACATATTCTTCATGTAAGTATTAACTTAGTAACTGTTCCCTTTCAAGTTTGAGGCTATGTTTTACATCATGCTTGTTAAACACTGAGCGACATAAAAAAAACAGAGATTAATTTGTGTGTTATGTTTGTCGAGAAATATAGCTTTCACTTAACCAATTAAATGATTTTTGTATTTGAAATGTTTTACGTACAAATCAAAATCCATATCTCGATCAAACTCTTTATTCAAAGTCAGTTACGGCAATTTCAAATTAAACCGAACCGGTATTAGACGATCATGAATCAGAGTATGTTATTATTGGCAGATGTAAATTCTAATCGTTTTCAAGAACCAACAAATAAAGACTTCAACTTCTTTGTCTGTGACTGACCAACCGTATATTGTAAGCGGGGGGCTAAAAAAACAAATAGGTCACCCAAATCTTAGATCCCTTCGTAATTACACCTTTCTAGTGTCGTTGAACTCGATTGAAGGAATTCGGGACTATAAGTGGACGGAACTGCGGGATGTCAAATAAATACTGCAAAGGGTAATTTGAGATACTGCTGCAATGTAACTAAATCTTTTTAATGACCGTTCTAAATAATATATATTTAATTGTTGCAATTTTTTAACTTAGCCAAGCAAAGCGGGGTCCTTAATTTCAGCTACAAAGGGGGCTTAGATATTTTGTTTATATTCAAAACTCTATACAAAACAAGCAAAGTTTCAGTCAGTATTGTAACTAATTGCACACATGCAATTTAAGTCTAATCGCATCTGTGGTCTAGGGGTCTAGGTGTTGGAGTTGACTGCATGAAGTCCCGGGTTCAATTTCCGAGTCGGGCAACAAAAAGACACTTTGATTTTTCCAATTTTCTAATAAAAAGAAACGTTGCTCGGTATTAGATATGTGCCCAATTGACGATAGGCTTTATCAAATTGTGGGACTTAGTGTCTTCGGCTAGTCGGATATGGGCGTGAAGATTAAGAGTCTTTTATGTGAAGAAGTTGCAATTGGTTTTCTTTGCTCTGCTAAAATTGAAGACCAGGCAAAAAAAACCAGACGCGGCAGATTTTGAGCGCTTTTAATATCATACCGAATTTTTTTTAAACTTAAATAGATACATATATACAATGTATGTGTACTCATTTCATGAGTAGTACTCTATATTACACAGATAACAAATATGTAGGGATAAAATGACAGTTAAAAAATCAATATAACCGTTAGGAAGTCAGTGTCCGCGAGGGTGCGGACCTCGAAGGGTGAGTGAACAGAGCACGGGTCGCATTGTTCTGATATTATGAATCACAATGTTGTACGGTGCATAAGGGCGTATATACTTTCACTAATAAATCACGCGCACGCGCATTATTTTCGTACGTTTTTTGCAGAACGGGATCGTAGGGTTTTGTTATGTCACTGTTGTATGATCTATATTATCCATAAAGGTCGCGAACGCCCGCGTTCCAATTTGGTCGTATATTTTTAATTATGTAGTATATTCTTCATGTAGTACATGCACTCGGCTCTCATGATGGTGCTCCGTGGTCTATAGACAATACAGACGTAATAGGTGCTGGTAGACTGCCAGCCACACTACCTTCCAGATCATCATCAGCCGGAAGACTTCCACTGCTGGACATAGGCCTCCCCCAAAGAGCGCCACAAGTCACGATCACCAGCCGTTTGTAACCAGCGACTCCCCGGACTTTGACCAGATCATCAGTCCACCGAGTGGGAGGTCGTCCAACACTACGTCCTCCGGTGTGGGGCCGGAACATGATATTGTCCTTAATACAGTAGGAATAGGTAATTGGTACATTCAGGAGAGGCCTGTGCTTGTTGCTATCGTATGACATTTAAAAAAACCTATGCTTATCTTTTACGAGCCGTCTATTAGCGAAGCAGACGGTATAACACCTACCTAACACAAAAGACTCGGGCAAGACTAGGAAAATAATGTTGCAATATGTAATATGCTAAATGTTCTGATCAGCGCCTACAAGTCTGGCCACACCAAATATTAATTTAACGACATTTTCTATCTTTTATCTAACATACTTGCGAAAACAATGTGGGTGATAATAAAAAAAACTGTGAACACGTGTTCGCGTTTCGAAATTCCCTGTGATAGGGGAATCGTAACGGTCGAGGCGGCATCTGCTCCACCCCCGGGTTACCATATTTATAGCACCCTTCGCGCTATCCCGGGATGAATGATGTATTACTCCTGACGCCATAACGTCAGTGCTTGTCGGGCTCCTGTTTAGAGTGTAACTCATGCAAGATTTATATTCTGTCATCGACGATTTTTTTTTCACATAAACCTACAAGAGGCACTTGTGACGGATCTATATAATAATAAATCTACCACCGGATCGGAACGTGGCCGCACACTGAGATTTGTGGAGCTCCATCGTCTATTTGTACACTTGGACTATTCCACAAACAGGGTTTAATGTCTTTATATTGATCAAGATGTTTAACATCTGAAATAGCATTGTCCCGATCATGGTATGTATTTCTTATTAGTAGAAAACTGTTTTGATGGTCACTCAGCCTCACTCAGGGCGTTGCCAATCTTGGCCTGAATGTTATTGTCTAGCGAAGATTATTATGTGTATGGACTTACCTAATAGCTAACTACATCAGGGTTAGTTAGCTGCTTCAATTTATGTTTCATTGAAAGTGAGAAATGGTAGGGTAAGCATCTGTTCTATCCCCAGCATAAAATTCACCCTTTAATTTGACTATCCCGGGACACAATATGTCTAAATACTAGTACATCTGTCCGAAGATCGATTTCGATTGTAATTTTGTTTTATTTAGGTAATTCACGCTCTGGTTTTCCATCAATTGGCTTGGTTAATATCGTCTGTTATGTTAAAAAAATTAGAGACGATGGCGTCCTCACATCCTTGCGCTACGGAATTTCGAAGGGTTACGCGGTCAAAGGAGAGCTCCTCTAAACCCTTCACTTTGTTAAAAATGGCGGTATGTGGACTGAAGCATCAACTTGGACTTACTCATGAGCTAAACCGTCGTTTTTATCAATTGTCACTCAAGCATAACTATGCACTTACACTTGCTAATGCAAAACGCAATTAGCTGATACATTACAAATGCAGTTCGTTAGTTCTCACGCAGTGCAGCTCACGTGTGTAGTCACCCTAAGGAAGGTAAGATATGGTTCAGTGCCCCGTAACCGCCAACGCCTGGATAAAAAGTAACCATTCGCAGGTCTCTATTAATTCCTTGAAGGTTCATTATGTTTCCTCTGCCGCATTACTGCAGGGCTAATGTGGCTAGGGCCTTGTTTTTGTCCTAAGCCCTAACGAAAGCTTACATTGCTGAACATGTATTGAATCATTTCTTGCGCCCGTCCATTTCCCTTAACGATGTCCTTTAATTGCCTCTAGAAAAACCTCTCTGGAACTTATATTAACTCTTTTCAATATAAATTTACAAACACTTATAATTTCGTATTACGTATTGATTTATTATAATTACGTCTACGAAAGAATATAGCGTGTTTTACTATCCCGTCTATGTATTTTTACTGATCTCAACAACTAAACCTGTAAGGGAATGAGATACGTGGAGAACATAATTACATAAAATACATAATATATATGCTGTGCTTATAAATCATTGTAAACGGATGGTGGCACCGTTACGTCAAAATGGAGGACGTCAAATAAACAGTTAAATGGCGGAGATCCAACGCACTTTCTAATTGCACGGGAGGCAACGAAAGTGACCTCGGACGCCGCAATGTTGCATGATGAAAATACACCATTTTATACGTGTACATTATTAGCTCTTGTCAGCAGATTTGCCCGCGTTGTGTATTTAACCACGTCACTAGCCGAGGGACTAATAAACACACAAAAGCCACTGCACTTTACGAAGATCTGTGTCATTCCAAACAAGAGTAAGCATTTGTGTGATGATCAGAGTTGTCCATCTATCTGGGTCTGGACGTTTAATCGCCTCTGTGGTCTAGCGGTCCAGCGTTACACTTGACTTCTTGAGGTCCCTGGTTTCGATCCCCAGGTCGGGCACTAAGAAAAAGAAATTTTGCCTTGGATTGTAAATGAGCCCGGTTGGCGATAGGCTTGCCACCTATCACATTGTGAGACTTATGCCCGATTTCACCAAGAGCCCCTATATTTAGGGGACCTTTTAACGTATTTTAGGGGATTGTTTTATATGGAAACAGACCCATAAGTAACGTTAAAAGGTCCCCTAAAGTGTAGGGGCTCTTGGTGAAATCGGGCATAAGTCTCTTCTTGTGCCTCTGCCTATCTTTTCGAGGATATGGGCGTAAAAATATTTTTCTGGTCTTTTATAATATTATTTTTAGAGTACAATCTCTCAAACATCTATATGATATGGCGTTTTTACTAATATTCTTCTTATAACTAATGATAACTTTCTTTAGCTCCATAGAGCCATGTTATTGTGGCCTAATTTATGCAACTATGTTGAATTAAATTTACTAAATTTCAAAGTTGGTTATGCATAATTTTATCTTATGCATTTATTTTGGTGAAGTTTGTAAGAATTTAATCATAAAAATCTCGACAAACTTTATCTCACCCGTAAAATTAAGCGCTTTGTAAGCATTACTTATGATTAATTATCTAAACTAATATTAACTGCAACTAACCACCAATTAATCTTATCAAGTTACGGTAAGTACCTGCACTGTTAGTAGTGCATTAACAAGTATTTTTCCTAAATACGAGTGATCAGATAAAATGACTGTTATAATTAGTATTTCACTTGTTCTTTGTCATTATGTAATTATTTACAATTAAATAATCAAAATGGTAGGATGCCATCAAACACTAAAAATGTAAATTGCATATGTAAAAATACTAGTTGTTCCGGCGAAATTCGTTCCACCCGTTCAGATTTTATGGGAAAAATTAAAATGTTTTTCCTAGTTTCCTCGCAGTTTAAAGCTAAAGCTTGAGTTATAAAATATAGTGTAATATGTAAAGACATAAAAGAAAGTCGTTGTGCTATGTATAACTTCAGGACGGTTTAATCCATTTAGCTAAAAATTGATGGAGGTAGCAAAAAAACAGGAGACGGATACATGGGATACTTATCCCGTTCGACTGTGAAGTAACTAAGAAAACATTTTAATTTTTATCATACAAATTAGAAGGTTGGAACGAAGTTTTCCGGTACAGCTAGGGTAAAATAATGCCATTAAAATATAATGATACAACCTTTGCAATACAAAGGTCCTTTCCATTCCCGAGGATCACATCCCCCAAGTCATAACCCATTACTGTCATAACATCGGCCATAAAAACAGCTGATCTCTGTTCCGGACAGTGGGTTTGGCGTTTTTGTATGGGAATGATTTTCTTGGAGCGGAACATCCATTACCATTCCTGTTTGGAAGACAAGTGAAAGTGAAAACTTTTACTTTCGGATAAGAGAATGAGATTAGGGATTGATTACCGTAATATGAACGCTTTACTTACGGACCAATGGTCTTGAATTTCCCAAATTATACAGCAGTTTACATAATTAATCGAACGTTAAATTCATTTAGTTGGGATGCGTATTGAAATAAAGAATATATTTATTGTAACTGACATTTCGTCACGCCTGCATCCCTAAAAAAGGTAGGCAGATATACAACCAAACAACTCATGATTATCCGGACGTTTTCAGTCCCACAATGAGATCGGTGGCAAACCTTATCTTTTGCAACGGTTTTTTTCTATAGGAATATTGAAATAACACTTTATGTGCCCCACGCGTGAATCTAAACCGAAATTTTATTAAAAAAATTCTTAATACTTTTTTCCACATAAAACTTTCAATTACCCAGAATCGTATTGTAATAAATAACGGTATAGTTAAACTCGATCAAACTTTCCCATGGCTTAATTAAACATTTAGTAACGATATCTGTAATTCCCCAATACCCCGTGTCGGGATGGAGGGAGATAATTGACGGTATCGGTAGTATCACCCTCGTTAAATGGTTTCCCATGGCCCGGTCATCGGTAACACGTGTGATCAAAGGTTACTGGAACTAAGTTTCGGTTCAATAAACGTGTTGTATTGGCCGTTGTTCCCGCGCTTACTCCGCACCGCACCTGAGCTCGTGGCGTGATCCCCTGAACCTTAACTAATCAAGTCCTAATTTCAAATCTGACAGCTCCAGAGGAAAACAAATAAAAATGTTATTTATGTTTTCGAATCTATATAGCCTTGACTAGTGTTTACATTTTATTGTAATAAATGTATCTTAATTTATTTTCACGCCCTTGTCCCCCAAAAGGCAGGGCACAAACCCCTAGTCGAAAACACTTAGTTCCACAAACTGATAGGTGGTAACCCTACCGCCAACCGGGCACATATCCCCAAAAAATGTTTTAAATACCAATAATTTCATAATATTCATAAAATGTTTTTTGATGTCTTCTTATATTTAAACAAATCTCCTAAATATCTAGCAGATACTGAAGCATATCATATGAGGGATATACCCTTTATGGACAGTTACTTTACTCTTTGGATATACCTATAATTTGATGGGGAATATGACTTTAGTTTCTTCAATGTTTGAAATTCAATTTTACACTCTACATATATTTATTTGACGTTCAAACAAAAGCCATCAATCACATTTAATTTTAATTCATCTCGTTTTAAATAGAACGCGTCACCTTCAATTTGGGAACGCGTCGGGATTTATTTGCGGCCGTGTCAAGTAGAGATGCATTACAAAACACAAAATGGACGTCCACAGTTCACACGTCGAATATCGACGTGGATTGTTTTAAGCTTATTTGAATAGAAACGGTAATGTTCCGCATTGTGCGTTTAACGTCGATAACCAGCTGCGGCTTACGGCTGCGACCTGACTAAACTGTAACGGTCATGCAGATTTTGAAATGGTCAAATATTAAATACATCAACAATATAATCTAAATCATACTTTACAGATTTAGAACTGCACCTAAGATACTCCTATCTACCGAGGATTTATCTGACACAAATGGATTTTTCGGTGAGGCAAAGTTTTAAGCCCTTAAGAACCGTGTTCAGGCAGAGGCAGCTCGTGAAAGGCGAGCATAGGCTTACGGTCACTGACACCGTGACATCTGACTAGGTGGTAGAGATTCGCAGCGACTCATTCGGAGTGGTACCACCGTCTTACCTATTCCTGCCGCCATAACGTCATGACGTTTGGAGGGTAAGGTAGCCGGTAAACTTACTTTTGCTCGAGACCTAAGATCCTGGCCTCAGGTTGGCAACGCACCATTACCACCTTTGGTGTCTAGGTGGCGTGAATTTCTTACCATCAGGAAATCCGTCTGCTTGTTTGCCTTCCAATATCATTAAAAAAATCTATATAAAGTGTAAATAATATTGATATCCACTTATGATTGATTTTAATAACCTATTGTACAAGATAGTGTTGACTGTTGCCATCGTATTTTGCTTTTCATGTGTACAAAGTGTTTATTAAATATCTCTTAGTTTAATGGATATTTTAGCGTGTTCGTGTGATACATCGTCTACAAATACACCCACATGCAAATGTTTATGACAGTTACAAAGTTCGTGGGAACTAAGATTTGTCGTTTGTTGGCCGAGGGTAATGATGGGGTTCCTTGGTCCTTTAATGACTTAACGTAACCCTCTTGTGAGGGTAATCAGATCTGTCTGATACGACACCTGACCACGAACGGATGTAATTTTATACACTGGATTGGAATAAGAATATAGTGGTGGAAACCGCAGACGTAATATACACTACGTAATCTAATACTCTTATCATTCTAACTGCGAAATTGTGTGTGCCAGTTTTTTTTAAGTAACGGGAATTGGTGTATGTCGCAATGTATGTAACTTTATCACGGTGGTTCGACTTTTACTCGTATGTTTTGAATGTAGTACAAATTCTATAGTTTTATCGATACGTTCTAACTTTTTATTGGTTCCAATTGATGGTAGGTATATATTTATTTGAATTTGGCTTATTTTCTAGTTAATTTATTTTATTATCAAATTATGTCTTATAAAGAAGTTAACTGAGTAAATTTATTCCAACAACTTTATTTTTCAAATTTGAACGTTTCGTTTATGTAATTGTTATCTAAATGAAAAACAAATTTTACTTTCAACTTTATTTTGTTATAATTTTTATTATCGTGTCCTCGTTAATCAGATTCAAAGATTGGACTGCAATAATCCTCATACATTGCTCGAAAAAATAAACCTAAACATGAAATTCTACGCTCGTTCTTCAGTTTTACCTCGATTGAATACCAATATGAAGTCCAGCCTATTTCCATCATTATGTAAATGGTATTCCCGATTGCTGTCACCGAAGAAGGGCGTGAATGCTCGTGATGTATACCTTCATTATTCTCTCAACACAAATGTCCGAATGTTATTATAAATCAAATCGCACCAGAACATTATTTATTCTGATATCTCCACTTCAATTGAAAAAGGACAGTCCACTCGAGGCGCGGTCGGATTAGTTCTCTCAAATCTATTCTAAAGTGTTGAATTAAACTTATTGTATTCTAAAGTATGGATGTCAGATAATTTATTTTACGTTAACACTGAATATTTTAGAGTTATTCTAATAACGTGAGAAGCCGTTACCTTTCGAGTTTCAACACTTGGTTAAGCCAACAGAAGTTTCAACATGGCTCTTGAGCTCTGTTTACTTTGGATTATTTGAGGAAGGTCTTTAGTGATTTTCAGTGGTGGACCGAGTACGTTGGTTTTGAAAAGTCATTGCTTTTACCCGCGTCGTGTGTGATATTGTTTGAATTATGATAAGTGGTACTTTAACACGAGTTTATTCAATTTTACTAAGGGTATTTCATTTTATAATTTTAATTAAACATCATATTTTGTAAACAAAAAATTCAAAATATTTAAGTATGTAGGCAAAAGAATGCATCGTTTGCGATATTATGTTTTTTTTTTCATAATTTTTATTCTTAACCTATCATATCCCTAAAAGTATTTCCTTAACTACACAACTTGAGCGTCGTCAACATTAACTCTAATATTAATTTTTTTTAAGATATAAAAAAAATTGTAAGCCTTTCCAAAAAATGTGATGGATTTGATATTTTTGATAAATTAGGCTATCACAATGGTCCACGTAAAAGAATTACCGATCCTATTCCTCCCTTAAGATTGATTCTAATGCTTTGTTGACACCAGTCCTATGTTACATGTGTGAACTGTTACTCGTCAACAATTCATTCATTCTTCGCGACAATTCAACTATCACAAATGTCCCGAAAGACATTCATCTCGAGTTCCCTCGGAATGATGGATTCGAAATGAATGGGAATTTATGTTAATGTTAAATACAAATGTTAATTTCTTATAATTATTAAGTTGAAAGCGTACAACTGAATAAATAATAATCAGTTTCATTTTGTGCGTTTTGTTGGTATTGTTATTTCAAGTTATGTGGCATAATGTGTTTCTGGTGTTTTGTTTTCCATTTATTATTTCATTTGGCCGTTCTTTATTTTTATTACACAATTTGACTATTTGCTAAATAAATTCAGTTTACAGGTATTCTAAAGTTGAAAGTTGTTTGAATCTACCTTACTGTTGGCACAAAAATTGTAGGAAAGTCACAGATACTGTAAGAACATTTTTTTAGATAAAGCGATCTTGTATGTCACAATAAATTCTAAATATAAATATACAACTCGTTCTAAAATTAAACGAATAGAATAAACTGTGCTGAAAATTTCCCTTAAAAGACACATCGCGTAACTCGTGTGAGCTCCAAACGATTTTCAGTCGGTTTAAATATTTTCCTCAACTTCTAATTATTTTGTTAGAGATGAGCTAGTCTATTGTAATTTTATAACCATATTTTGTGTACAATGAAAAGTTAATTAAATGCTTCCTGTGTGAAATTGAATAGTGAGGGGACGCTATCCAGTCGATTTTCAGGTTTTATACCGTCCTCTTAATCACTTGCTCATATTTAATCCCGCTAATGACGTATTCAAACACCGTATACAGGTCGTTATTGATATAGAGGTGCCAGGCAAACATCGGGCTTCGAAGAAGCCTTTATGCCCTCTAACCCTTGACACCTTGACATTGTTGATTGATAACGAAGCTGCGTATAAACGGGAGTAGGGTTGGAAGCTTTCTTAAATATCGATAATACTTGTATTATTTTATCGACTCCATTTTTATCGATATATTGTACAAGAATTACGATTTTTAGCGATACTTCATGGGATATTTTTGAATACCATTAATGTGACAATAAAGTAATTCCAAGTCGTATTATGGTCTGAAAGTTCTTATATAAAAATCATTAAGCAACATTGTTATCATTATTAGTCTCAACGTTTTATGTTGATTTATATAGCGTAAACAATTATTCATATAGCGTTAACAATTGTTAAGATTAAAGTAACAATGTTGACTTTACTACAAAATAAAAGTTTGAATTCTTGTAGTGTAATTTTTTGCATTTCGTCTGAATATTTTATACAAAATTTTGTATATGACTAAAGATATTCCAATTTTTTGTGGTAATTATAGTGATTAAGAAGTTCTTTATTCCAAACTAGTTACGTATTTTTTTATTCTCCTTTATCGATAACTATAGGATTTTCACTTCTTTAATAGATACCGGTAATATCACAAGACTGATATCTTGCATCTCTAAAGGGAACTAAAGACTGAATAGAATCTGTATTGGACACAGTATTCACCATACCCTTATAAAAAACCACGACAATAAAAATAAAATTAATATTTCATTCCGAGATAAAATTATTGAGTTACAATTTGAATTTTAGATATTTACGAATGAATAGAGCTAATTGTGTGTGAAGAAATGCATTTGAGTGGCATCAGATATGAATATTGATGATAATCTGTTGCATTGGACAATATGGTCACATTGTGTGAGGTGTAAATAAAACGCATTCGACGGATATCTGAAGAATAAAAGCTTCAAACCTTTAAAATATTCAAATATTAAAAATATTAAAAAAATTCAAAATAATTTGATTTGTTTATTAAATTCTGTTTTTTTCACTGCGTCATATGTTTGTTAATCTTATGCCTCTTAAAAATTAAAAAAAAGACAAAAATGAAAGTAAATTCTGTGTTTGCTTTTTTTACTGACTATCTTTTTAGATGTCATAATATGAAAAATGTGAAATCACAATCGCCTTAAACAATCGTATCTTAAAACTACCATGACGTGTACGTCATGTAACTAAGAATTTGTGATGCTTAGTCTGTTTTTAATACAAACTAATCAAAATTCAATAATATAATTAAATTCTTCTAATTTCGCCTCTGTAGTCTAGCGGTTCACTGTAGTCTGTTGGACTTGACTGCATGAGGTCAGGGGTTCGAATCCCGGGTCGGGCAACAAAAAGAAAATTGTGTTATTTTCAATTTTCTAATAAAAAAAATGTTGCTCGGGATAGGATATGTGCCCGGTTGGCGATAGGCTTGCCACCTATCACATTGTACCTATCACGTAGTATCTTCGGCTAGTCGTGGGTGCCATGGTTGTGCCTCTGCCTACCTCTTCGGGGAAATGGGCGCGAAGATACTTTTTTATATATTTTTTTATTGTTTTTATTTATTTTAATTTTCCATTGGTTTTTGTTCAACTTTGTGTATAAAAACAAGATAATGATTATTTTTAAATATTTCGTAAATGCAACAATAAGGTTTTAAATAAATATACTATCTTGCGACCACTGAAGTAGTTATAATAGAAACTAATAGTAAACAAAATGTGTAAGAAACGCGTCTGCGTGGAATTAAATATGAATATTAATGATAATAAGCATTGAATACGTAATACGGTCGATGATAGTGTGTCACATTGTTTGTTGGTATAAAAAGTATACGAGTTACATTAGAACTCTTCTTTCTGTTTATGGTTAACGCCTATTATGTTTATTCCTAAGAAATAGTATTCCCTTGAGATTTTTTATTCCGAGAAACTTGTGTGAAACATTTTTATTGATAGAAAGAAGTAACTAAGGTAATTAAATAAAAAAAAACATACAAGGGTTTGATAAACACTATTACATTATCTACTAGCAGTACATGCGGCTTTGCTCGCATTTTCAAAGGTTTCCCGGTCTTGTAGGAACCTTTTAAACAATAAATAAACCCTGCTAGTTGTATCTTCAACTATCTCCCTGTCAATATGAGTAGCGGCTAAAACAATTTTAACCTGATATTAGTATAGGCTATCACTTTAGATTGTTACTCCACCATTCTATCTGAACAAACGGTATAAAAGGTGGCATAAAACTTTTTCTAAGTCTTATAGTTGGAACTAGATTTTTTTCCTAATAAATCGGTTCTAATGTTACACGAATTTCCAGATAAGCAAACACACAGTATAAAGATACTACAGTAGTTCTGATTTTATTCTATACTATAACTTAAATACTTTTTATTTTTCTTTTGTCTGCTCTGTGAATATTATTTCTATGAATGTTTAAAAATATTCCGTTGGATATAGTTTTTTATGACCATTTTCAATTCTAAAAAGACGAGATAAAGCTTTCAAGTTTTGAACTACTATGGTGTTCTACATACTATCAAACATTCTTCATTAGATACACAAGTATCAAAACTAGTATGAAACGAGATATGAGGAGAACAGCGAGTGGTGCCGTTAACCGCGAGGCCCTCCAGGGTTACCATCAACCTTATAACGGTAATGACCACCGTGCCCTATGATAGTACTACCTGATTTCGCAGTGCTGTAATCAAAAACCGGTAGATGTGATTCGCCTTGTGTACTAAGTTGTTTTTATGTTTCCTCTAGCTCTTTTCCCATGGTCCAAGTCCAGGAGTAATAATTTTTTCCGCACCACTTTTTTTAAATATTTTTTTTATAATCAAGGAGATCCTATTAGTCCTTCCTTATACTTGTTTGATTTTGTGTACTAGGTTTAAAATGAAGTCTCTTAATTCTTTAGCTTTTTTTTCAAAAAAATCTTAAATTAAATTACAACATAATACTTTTAAATGTCCAAATTGTACCTGCATTTTAAAAATTTTCAAGCTTTTAATAGTGTTTTTTTTTGTGTGCAAATAACTTTAATAGTACTTACTTTGATTTAAAAATCAAGGTTTTCGAAGTTAATGTGGCGATAGTTAAATTTGCAGACCTGAATAGATTTCAAAAGCTTGTGACATAGATCTCTTAAATCAGCTAATAAGCTAATAAAAAAACGACAAATGTAGGTCTTATAATTATAAGACGTACATTTGTCGTTTTTTTATTTCATTTATTAAAAAGTTATTTTAATTAATTAAAATTTTGCTCAAATTTAACGACAGTTGGTTATCGATGTTTAAAATATGTACAAAATCTGTCATGAAATATTTTTTTTGTTTTTTTTTTAATTTTGAATTATGTCTATACTTTATGGTAGTATTTAATTACATGTGATGGCTAATGGTCACAGTGGTCTAACGAAATCGCCATTCGCTAATGTTAGATCTGCAGTGTCGCCGTCCTGCGCACGCGCAGGTCGACGAACCGACGCCGCTGGTGTTATTGAACGTAACACGCAAGTAAGGCTTACGAACCACTGTCCAAACAACAAGAAAAACACCAAAGCTCCAATTATTGTTAGTGGAATATATTATGGTTTATATATGTAAATAATCCAATCAATTAATATGTTTAATATGGAAATATTCGCGTAAAGACGTGTGTGTGTCTTTAATTATTCACACTAAATATGTACAAATAACATGTATCAATTTATTTTTAATTTATTATATAAATAAGCTATAAATAGCTAAAAATAATTTAAATAGCTAGTCGGAAAGGGCTACAAATACGTTCGAGGTTGAAACCTCAAATAACTAACAGTTCATCATTAAAGTTTCTCCCAGGAATATACTCGTAATAAATTAAGACATTTAAACCACAATTTTAAATCATAGTACATAATATTAACAAAACAACAAATTTTATGTTAACGAAATACAATTTGTTTGTTTTGTTGTATTATAACTCGTAAATTTGATTAACAATGGCATAAATAATTCATTGCTATTGAATATCCACATAAATAAAACGCAAAATCTTATACAGTATTAGTCAATATAGCTTAATAATTATATTTACTTAAGTGTTTACTTGCTGTTTTATAAGTGAGTGAATTAGCCTGCTAAATTTAATCAATTTAATAAAATTTATAGTTTGAAATTGGAATAAGTATTTTACATAAGTTTTAACAAGTTCATCTATTCATATAAGTTCATATAATGTTATGGTAGGTGCTTTAACTGATATAAGTCTTTTCGTTTTAAAAAATATTCGAATAGTATTTTGAAAAAAAAAACGCTTGAAGCTTTATTGAAGTAAAAACCATTTTTATAATGCGCGTACAAATAATTAAAAAATAAATACCTAATTAAAATAAATGCGAAAACTGCACCCACCATGTATGTAATTTCTTCTGTTATCAACAATAGGCTTGTGTCCAAAAATGTATTTAGTGATTGATTCTTTCCTTTATTCGATATTGAACAGAAATAACTGATTTCATTTTCAAAAATCGATAAGTAACATTATTATTTTTAGTTTTTTTATAAACCTGTACGAATTTGCCGCGAAAACGCTCTAAACTATTATGGCGTTCTGAATGACGTCACTCAGTGCAAAACAAAACAAACCGTAGTTGGTAATTGATACTTTGCTTTGTTTTAAAACGTCAACAACAACAATGGCGGACGCACTCTGTGATGTAACGCGTTCTGATCGGCGTTCACTGCCACATGATGAAGTTGTTTTTTTTCAGCTTAATATTTCTTAAAAATAAAAATTATCTTTATATTTTATTGTAAATAATAAATTTTATTGACATCTATTAATAATAACAAAACTATAGATACCACAACAAACCCGATTTATTATTGGTGGACACAAGCCTATTAAATGATTCATGAAAAATATTATGTCCCTGATAAAGAAATGTCATCTGTTAAAAAAATAATTAACAAACTTTTAAAGTAATCTGAAATGCTGTTTTTGCGATATCGCTGCGGGATTTGTAAAACATTGTAACAAATAGTTAATATTCATTTCAAGTATTAACTACAGTAACCTATTACACATTATTTAAACGTCAAGCTTTTTATCAGGTGTACGTGTCGTATATAAATAATATTTGTCACCAACGATTCAGAAATTATCCGGTCATAATTCAAAAATAACAGGCTACCGTTGTGTTATAAGGCTTTGAATACATTGAACTGATACTCCCATAGCAACTGACACAAAGACGAGCGCACTTAACATCGAGTTAAAGACGTTGCTGTCATTAGTGCGTTGATTGAAACATTCCATTACCCGACATAATGGCACAAAGGACAGTTACCACTTGGTATCTACCTACATGTACAAGTACCGTGTAGCTAGGGTTACCATACAAGGTTAGTTCGAATAAAGGTAACTGTTATCCAAAAATATACTTTTTTATCCAAAACGATTTTAAAAAAAGTATCTCAGTGCTTCTGATGTTAAAAATCAAATCGGTATTAACACACTTAAATTTGTTCTGGTATCTAATTAAGTATTTCTATGTATTAGAATCGTTGACTAACACCCATAACACAAGCATATAATTTGCTTACTTTGGGGTTAGATTCAATTTGTGTGGTTTGTCCAGGGGTATTGAATATTATTATTATCCTTTTTTTGTGATAGGTAAACAGTTAAACCGGGAAACTACATGGATTTTTATAAATCAGTATTATGCAAAAACTTTTACAACACGATGAACGGACTTAGCGATTTGTAATGCTATTATACTTTTATAAATCATTATCAAACAGCAAATTTTGATCAATTTTTTTTTATTTATTACCATGGTCAACTAATGCAAATAACAGTAACGAGTTACGTAAGTGATTAATTCTACATTTAAAAAAAACAATGTAAAATTCTTTACGTCTGTTAACCCTACGTAAGACGAGATGTAGTCACAGCCTTATGACACGGTGGCTCCATTAACGGTACTGAAGCAGTTTTTCGCGAACTCATTCTAAATCAAATAATAAATGCGCGTACGCACTTTGTCAATCAGTGTGTTTGGATACTTTGTTCGCGTTCATTTTCATATTTGTTTACTATTGCTCATTTTTCATCGCTTTAGACATATTTTTTTGTTTTTAGAGAATTTTCACGTTATTTCATCACTTTGTGCACATTTTTCCCTGTGATGGTCCGGGCTCCTTTGTAGAATAGACCATCTGCCTTCCTGCCCCAGGCAGCTCGTAAAAGGCGAGCATAAGCATACCATCACTAACAGCGTAACATCTGACTTGGTGGTAGAGTTACATGATACATATTCGATCGGTACCATCGGCCTTACCTATTTCTGCCGGCATAACGTCAGCGCTTGCCGTCGATGTGTTTCGGTTCGGAGGGTAAGGTAGCCGGTATACTTATTTTTGCTTGAGGCCTAACATCTCGGCCTCATTTTGGCAACGCACCATTACCATCTTTGGTGTCTTTAGGCGGCGTGAATTTCTTACCATCACTAAATCCCTTTGTTTGTTTGCCTTCTAATATCATAAAAAAACATACAATTGATGCATTTTTCCTCTAATTTAATCACTGACTTTTAAATAAATCTTAAAGAAAGAAAAAATTTCGCCCCAGACAGGATTTGAACCTGTAACCTTTCGTCTCAAGCCGACGAATGCTCTAACCAATTGAGCTACTGAGGATTCAAGTCCCGTGGCGAAATTTTTAATTCCTTTCGGGTTAGAAGAAAGAAAAAATTTCGCCCCAACAAGTGCTAAAAAAATAAAAATTCGACTGACTTTTAAGTTCGTCAAGTCGTATCCACTGGCTTGTTCTCTCGTAGTAATCTAGCCACCATCATATAAAACGTGCATTTGAACACGCAATAGATTTTTATCAGATTAAACTCCATTTAACTCAATTGGTCAGGCGTTTTCTTGTACATCTGCTGATAACGTTTTTGACGTTTAAAAATTTTGTAAACTTCTTTAGCGGCGTTGCGCACTTTTTTTCGGAATGGTTAAACACTTCTAAACTCGCGTCATGACATGTGACCTGATCGAAAATTCGTCAATCGGCGCAGGGCGCTTGCGCGAAATGTTCGTGTTGTCATGTTTGTGTACGATAGCGCAATAAATGAATATTGTATTCTACCACATAAATTATAGTACTTTCATACTGATAATTAAAGCAATTCGTGCAAAATTATTCCCTAACCATTCCAAAATATCAAAAATGCACAACGCTATTTTCACTCCCGGAATGCAACACGTCGTTTGCTTTATCGCACTAGTAATGAACATAAGATAAACAAAGCTATTCTAGTCAAAAAAAATTAAAAAAAGTTTATTGATCTCTTAAAATGGAGGTAATATGTATTTTTTGAATAATTTAATAAATTTCATTTTATCAACCAATATTTTAAACGTGTTTCTATATTATGCATTTGACACATACGATATGCTTTTTTTATACATAATAAAATTACTGTAATTATTTTGGGACACTAATAAATTTGTTTGAATAATGCATGCATGGAAATAAAACAGATGTTGACGTTTAAGTTTTTTTTAAATCCACATGAAATTAGATTATTCTCTTTTAAAATCCATGTTATTGATTTTTATTAAAATAAAAAAGATCGTTATATAAGCAATGTACTTTTTCATGAAAGAAACTTCTTTACTTTAACATCATTTTATATCATTTATATTCAACTAGCAGCCCACCCCGGCTTCGCACGGTTATAAAATATATATATATATGTATATATATATA
>NJDD01000290.1:38261-104126 GCA_002245505.1 Calephelis nemesis
AAACAGTTACGCATTTTTAAAGATTTAAGGATACAAAATATGGACATAGGGACAGAGAAAGCGACTTTGTTTTATACTATGTAGTGATGTTAACTGGATACATGGAATGTTTTAATACCGCACACATATACATTTCTTCAAACCATGTCAGACCCTTGGCACCACCACCCTCGAACAAAACTATTTCATTGTAGAATGTCAACCGAGGTCTCCCTAGGTACGTAGTACCTACTACTATGTGTGCTCGTATTGTATATCTCATGTGTCTCTCTTTCTTGTGCCATATGTTCCACGTGTTCTAACCAATATAATAATTAAATTAGGTTATATTTAATTTTAATTTTTTTTTGACATTTTTTTGCAAATTGTTATCTGTTTGCGTACGCGCAGAGCAACGGAAACTGAATAGTAATTTGGTACGCTAGTTTTATCCTCCAAACGTAGGCGTGAGGTGGTTGAACTCTCTTAAACTTAGTTGTTTACTTAGTTATGCTATAATATACATTGGAGCCGAAAAAAAAATGTTGTGCCTTTAAACTTGCATTAGTGCTTGACATTAATGCGCAAGCGCAGCCTAATAACGGATTTCATTTTTTTTGTAACCGGTTTGCCACGCACCTAAATAACATTTTATCTCAGGATCGTGTCCAAGTATAAGCCTTTTTGATCTTTTTTTTATTTCTTTTTGATAAATAATACACGCCGTCATTTGTTTTGTTTAATTTACTCATTTATTTATCTATCTTAGACAGTGATAATTCGGATGTCTTCAAAAATCTACTGCCTAGTCAGTCACGGTGCTAGTGACAAATAAAGCGACGCTCGCTTCTGATAAGCTGCGTGACAGAAAAGCCTGTACTCTTCAAACTAGCGTGTGACCAACACGTGACATTGTAAATGTTTCTAGTAATAAATATTTTGTTTTGATAGAAGAATTTCAAATACAATAAACATTTAACACAAAATTTTTTTTTTCTAACCTGTAATATTTTAAGTTGTGTTATCTATGTTATACCTATTAAAATACTGCGTTTAATATATGACCGTAAAAAGAAATTTGGACTTTAAGTATGAAGCGTAATTCAAACTACACACTTAACTTATACGTTGATGTGCTTTTTTTATGTTCACTGTGATAAATTTTATTTTCATTTTGTTAATTATGTAACAAGAGTTTTTCTGCTTCGTGCACGATGCACATTATATTTGGATGTATCTCTTTGTCTTAAATTTGCTTGAACTAAGGCATGAATTAAAAACTGACATTTGATACATTACTACGTAATTGATATTACTTTTATTATTTGTTAATCTTTTTGTATAAATCAATCGTTTATTTGCGTAAAACGTGGTACAAGTATCATTGATGGTTTACATTTTATAATATGATTATAGTTCTACACATTTTGGTCAATAATTTGACATTCAAAATAAGTTAAACATTAAATAAGATTACAATCATTTAAATAATTAAAATGACAATTTGTATTTAAAATTTTGTACTGACTCCATCTCCTATATCTGTTTCAATATCTATATAAAAACTAATTAAAAAAATGTAATTGTATTAGTTGTAGTTCTGCAATTAACTAATTCTTAATAATAAAGAGATATTTAACGAAATCGTCCAAGTACATTAATTGTAAATTTAAGCTATAAAACTCTAAACCAAGCAATAACATTACTCATGGAGATGTAGACGACCTAGCTCAACAAAGGTATCTTTTTGTTTAGGTCGCTTAACTTCAAATGGTACTTTACTAGAGGACATAAAAAAACAGCGAGCTACAATAACTTATGATTACATTTTTTATTGAATAATGTTTACAAAACTAATAACAATTCGTAAGTCATACTTGCGAGTATGTACCTATTTTTATACTTTTAAAAGTTTACGAGAGGTATTTATATCAGACTAACAAATGGCTGGTTGTTCCGCTATCGATGTTTTACGTGGACACCTAAGCAAATAAGTTGCACGTGGTAGGTTATAGAAAGTACTGAAGTGATCAACAAAGTTTACAAACAAACGTGTCGTCACGTTCACGTCTCATGAGTGGGAGCGAGAACGAAATATTCTTTGAGGTCGCCATTCGGTAAAGGTTGTTCAACTTCACAATTGATGGAGAAAATTGCCAACTTTGGTATTCTTGTTATGGTTCCATGTTTACGCCTATTTAAGATTTTTTATTGAACTTTTCAGTTATTTTTTTATATTTTTAGAAGAAAAACTAAGACGTAATTTCTTATGGGTATAAGATTTCTATAATCATAAGAGATATTGGTGATGAGGTTGAAATTCAAAGCCCAATGAAATCTGCTTTTTTGCCTTCTGAAAAATATGAATAATTATAATAACTAGTGGGTATAATTCGACCATAATAAATTTAAATATCTTGCTGATAAGAATGCCATCTTCATTTCTCAAGACCTACTACTTTGTTTCCAAAATTTTTTATCGTTAACATAAATATATTTGTTTTTGTGTATCAACTGCATGGTAGTGCGGGTAATGTTTTAGTTATTGATTTAATTTACTGTATAAGCTTTATTATTAAAAAATATTAGCGTTCTGCACTTCTCCTACACATAAACTATAAGCGTGCCAAATTTTATGCTCCTGCGTCCGCGCGATTTTCGTAAAAAGGGGTCCAAAGTTTTGGCATCACGTATTAATATATAGATAATGACAGAAGAGACGGCGTCGTTGCGCAAAGGTACTTGGAAAATTTTCCCACAGCAGTACTTAAATTAATAATGGCCGTTATACTATTACGAGTCGCTACTTGTCTTATTATTAAACGCCTATCATGCAGGTTTGATTGCGCGGACCGGTTTATTAATTAACTTAAAAGGATAGTTTAGCGCTATTATGTCGATGTTAAGTACCAGTCACCACGTTATCGCCCTGAAAATATATTAGCCTAAAATGTTTTGGAGGACCTTTCTAAGCGACTTGTCTTATTTTCTCCACGTTTAGATTTAATTTACTTTGGAGGAAAATGTTAAAATCAATAATTTCCTAAAAAACCTACCTTATTCAATGCACGCTTTACAATGCTTTACATTTTTTATACACAGTGAAAATACGTTATCATACAGATATTTACCGACATGAAAATATAATAGTCCATAATAGAGTTACAAAATAGTACCTGGCAATAATGTTGGGATTAAAACTATAAATATAAGCATCACAGACACAACATCAACTATAAATATAAAAACTGGCTATTTTTCTTTATCTAAAAGATACTCGCTAGACTATCCTCTTAAATAGTGATTTATGTAATTGCTGCATTCCTGTGAAACCACTGCACGAATAGATATAGAATTGGAACTCAATATTCCTTGGTAATTGTCGGACGCGGTGTTTTTCGATTAATATGTGTTTTTTACCTTTTAAACCATTTAATAATTAAAAGTACCTTCATGCCGCGTCGTAGTTAACTTTTAGTTTTTATTATTTAAAACCGATTGCATCGTAATTTGCTCACGGGCCAACTCACAGAAATAAGTTATCTGTGCCAGAAATAGCTAAAATTAATAATGCTTGTTTATTAATTTCTTGCTGTAA
Organism: Calephelis nemesis; assembly: GCA_002245505.1. Lineage (NCBI taxonomy): Eukaryota > Metazoa > Arthropoda > Insecta > Lepidoptera > Riodinidae > Calephelis > Calephelis nemesis. The sequence goes on from NJDD01000290.1 coordinate 41,839, forward strand.
AGGCTGACTATAAAAAAATAACGTAATACACATGACGAACATATAACTGTAGAGTCTTATTTTTATAATTTTAATTATTCTTCTGCATCTTAAAGAATATATTTAGGATTATATTGCGTTTAGCGCAAAGCAGTCAAGGTAGATGTAGAAAACGACAATTTTATTAACATGTATTATATTATACGCAACAATTCACTGTAAGAATTTTGTTTTACAAAACAGATGCTTTCCCATAGCTCAACAAGATTACATAAGTAAGTACAAGATACAAGTTAAACAAAGATTGTTATAATATATGGGGTCCAGTGAGTGTGCGGGTAGCTAGGTACTTATGTTTAAACATTACCGTGCTATGTTCTCCGGCCACTTAACATTTTAATTAAACTTACAAATAATCCCTACATATTAATCACATAAGTATCTGTGGTTTAACATGAAATTTTACGCCATGATAAATTAATACAATTTCTAAAACAGTACAAGTTTAATCTTGAACTTTTCTGTATGTATATCTGTACATTAATCGTAATACCAAAACTTTGAACCACTCTTTAAGAAAGTTTGCGCGGACGCAGGAGCATAAAATTTTTCACACTTATAGTTTATGTGTAGGAAAAGTGCAGAACGCTAATATTTTTCAATTGCAATTCTTATAAATTACATTAAATCAATAAATAAAACGTTACCCACACTACAATGCATTTGACACACACAAACAAATATATTGATAATAACGATAAAAGGTCACAGATGGCGCACTAAAAAGTTTGGAAACAAAGTAGTTGGTCTTGAAAAATGAAGATGGCGTTTCTTATCAACAAGATATTAAAATTTATTATGGTCGAATTTCGACCAACACGCGACTACTAGTTATACTAAAGCTTTAAATTTTGATGTCTAATGTCGACGTGCTTTTCTGTATCCGTATATATTGCTAACCTTTAATAAAAAAACTATTTTTATCGTTAACATTTAAACTGTTCCAGTAATAGTTAGGTCCCCTATGTTATTATGAAGGTAATGTATTAGAAAAGTAGTCCCGTCTAACCTGCTATTTAAATGGTCAGCGATTACATTAATAAGCGGTGTTTTAGTTTCATCAGGATAATTGGACCGACGAACGTACCCGTCGCATATGACATTAGATGAATGCTGGGTAATTGATCGGGTAAACTAGTGTTGTATCGGTTAATGTAAGATCTTAGAAACAAGAGCAAAGTATATTGATTTCTGTTCTAATGTTTGTATACTGGGTATGGGTATTTTTTATAATTGTTCTTTAAAAAATCTTCTAATTTGTAGTAGGATATAGTATTGAAAGTAGGACAATGTTCTATGAAGTCATGAATATTTTAATTTTGATTTATTTTCCTACGACCGAAATGTAACTGCTCGCCACTGTCGTATTCTTGTTTTAAAGGTAAGTTGTTGAACTGACATCTGAGTCTTGACATTCTTGTTTCAGGTTGGTGACGCAACATTGCCACTTTTAGTAGACACTAACTAACTAGTTATAGGGACCATGTACCACCAGGAAATCTAACTTTGTTTTCCAAATCCGTAAAAATCAAATTAGGTATATTCTTCTATAAATTTGGTGCTATTATATTCAACTCATTTTTCTGTCAGTTATTTATTAATATTTGAAATAAGTTTTTCATTAATATCACAAAATTAAAGATTTATATCCTAATATTTTACACTCAGTTTTTTTCGACCTTAAGAAACTGTGGTCTTATAATTATTATTGTTTTAATAATATTAATAAATATTTCCAAGATAATAAGAGACAATCTAAGTAAAAGGTATTAATAATAAAAATTACTTTCATTGCCCTCTCGCTGCAGGTATTGTACTTAAGGTAATTTAAATGTGAAGCGCTTTAAAAATAAAGTGTGTTTAATTGGTTCACTAAGGGCTATTAGAAAAATAAATCAATTAACTTTTTTCTAAGAACTACAGTTTTTTTGGTTGCTTTGAACCTTACATGTGGCATTATCTATTAGTGTCACCATAGCGAGTGCTCCCCAATATCGTGTAATGGTATTTTGCTGGGGCAGCCAGAACTGTTAGCAGAACGCTTAAGAGGCTTAACACTTCAGCCTTTTAAGAATAGGCGAGTAAGTGTGTAAATAACCTTCATTCAAAAAAGAAATTGTAAAAACCGCAAGGTTAGCAATAAAAAAATAAGTACGCTCAGAACTAAATTACTGTAACAAATTAATGCAGTTTTCCTTTTCACTAAAATTGGTTATATTATAGTTTTATGTACATAATATGTCCAACCTGTAATTTTAAATGTCCTTTTCTAATAAATTTTCTTTCTTTTCCAGGTAAGCAAAGATTCTACAGTACCATATATTTCCACTTATTGGTAAGCATAAATATTTTTAAATTACGGCATAATTTGAGCAATTTGAATAAAATGGACCGTCAGGGGAATTTATTCACGGGTAATGTATAATTTATAACGATTCCTAATATCTGAACGCCATCTTCAAATACCGTAATTCATACCCGCGTCTAAATTGACACCGTACAGTTTGTACCAAATTGTAGGTTTGTTTTTTATTGTTTTCATTTTGGATGGCTTTGTCAGATTTATAAGAATACTAGCTGTTCTGGTGAACTTCGTTCCACTTATTTGGATGAAAAAAAGTAAAATGTTGTTTTGCTAGTTTTCTCGCAGTCGAATGGAAAAAAGGAATTCTAAGTCCGTTTTCTTAGACCTAGCTACCATAATTTTTAGCATAATCGGTACAGCCGTTCTTGAGTTATTTTTATTTATTATTAACTTTTGTATTAACATAAAAATAGACAAAATTTATGTTATGTATTAATTTATTATTATTATAGGTAATTGAATATCTATCTATGTAGGTATTAGATAAGTTGTAACACTTTCAACTACCTTGTACACTCAGTCAGATAAGGTGAAGAGTCCAGCAGATTAGCTTGAAATGACATTATTGCTTTATCTATTCCTATATCGCGTCAGTGTTCGCCATTGTCGTGTTGTTTAAGTTTGAAAGAAGGGCAATTCAACATTCCAGCCATCGCTCAGCATTAACATCCTGCGTGTCTCTAGTGCGACGTGTGTATTTCTTTGCAAGAAATTTGTCTATTTTATTCGAAATGCCAACGATATTTTGTCATAGCTTTAAGATATTTAGGTGACAAAGGGTAGTTTTTTTCCCTTGGCTTTTAGTGGTTTCTGAGGATAATCCAAATACCTTATAACGCTGGTGAAGCCGCATCTATTTTAATATAACAATTTTAAAGCTACGGTGATCATTATTTCTTGTATAATGTTGTCATTGAAAATAACAATTTCCCAAGTGCAAATGGAAATAAAAAACTCCGTTAAGACACTCGTGCCTACGCCTAACGATCTGTAGATTGCGGATAGATTGCTTGCCATTTGCGACATTCGCGACGCCTTCGTGTCTAATATTAATTTAATCTTGTTTTGCTGGCAATAACTGTACTTTATAGCAGTAACTGAGGTTCCTAGCTTTTATATCCCAGAGATTCAATAAACGAGAAAGTTTTGTTTAGTCTAGAATGACACAAAAACCTCTTCAATTGAATGTGAAAGTTTATATGTTTGTTTGTTAATCTTTCAAGCAAAAATATAATGGCACACACATAGAAGGAAACTGCAATTAACACATAGGATAGTTTTTATCCCGGAAAAATATTCCTAAGCGACCATTAACCTCGCGGGCAACAACTGGTAATTTTATCTATATATTAATACGTGCCACTAAAACTTTGGACCCCTTTTTACAAAAATTGCGCTGACGGAGGAGTATGAAATTTGCACACTTATAGTTTATGTGTAGAAGAAGTGCAGAACGCTAATATTTTTAATAATAATGTTTATAAAGTGCATTAATAAAAAAAATACGAGTAAAACGTTACACGTACTACCATGCATGCATTTTACACACACAAACAAATATTATAGTGATGATAACGATAAAAGATCACAGGATACAATACAAAGTTTGGAAACAAAGTAGTTGGTCTTGAGAAATGAAGATGGCGTTCTTATCAACAAGATATTGAAATTTATTATGGTCTAATTACGTCCAACAGGCGACCACTAGTAATATTAAAACTGTCACCTTTGCTAGGAGTTTTATATTAGTGATTATTTTAGTGTATCAGATTCGAATGAAATTTCAACATACACATAATACAAGTTCTCATACTCCCAACTGCTCGAACCGAACTCGCACCTTTCGCTGTTAATCGATGTTGAACGTGAATGATTAGTCGATTGTTGTGTTTATGTGTTTTATCACGGACACGTAATGTGGGAACTTCGTGTGAGTCGGCTTAGCTTTTGGGTCAAGTACGGCTCCCTCGATACACCTTTAATCGCTATTACCACGTGCGATTGGAGACCGTTCACCGACATTTTGTACTGTTTACATACATTACTCATTTTCGCCAGATCGCCTCTGCGGTCTAGCGGTCCAGGTGTTGGACTTAACTTCATGAGGTCCCGGGTTCGATTCCCGGGTCAGGCAACAAAAAGAATGTGTGGTTTTTTCAATTTTATAATTTAAAAAAAGTTGCTCGGGATTGGAAGTGTACCCGGTTGGCGATAGGCTTGCCAGCTGTCACATTGTGGGATTTAGTGTCTTCGGCTAGTTGTGGGTGCCCCGATTTTGCCTCTGAAGATACTTTATCCGGTGTGTCCCTAGTTTGATTTCCGACTCAAAAATTAGTCTCATTTTTTTAAAGCTACAGTCTTAAAGCTTGTAGCTTTTTAGTCAAAGGGTTGTAATATGGATTTAAAATACACCATTATATCTTATCGGTGCACTCAAGTGAAATATTTTAAGTTGATAAGATTATGTCCTAACCCGTCGTAAATCTGTGCAGAGGTCAAAGTTTAAGCCATATCTAAGTTCAAGGGCTTATCGTATCTGAGAACTGGGGCACTAATACTACGATCTTTGTTTTTGTGCCACTAACCCACTTACAAGGAATAGATAAAACCTTGGATTATGGGTTTATTGATTGGTATTTGTGTGTGATCTTTTTCAAACATACATATAAGTCATAAGCGCATTTATATATTACTGCGACTGTAACTGACCATTGATCCAGGGGTTAGCGTACTCGCCTAATGCCAACAACAATCCGAGAGTCGAATTCTTCCTGACAAGGGCGGTCATTTGAAATGGATGCTTCTGCGTCTGAATAATATATTTCAGTGTCTAGATATTACGTATTTCTTGGATGACTAATTTAGAACATTCAGAATTTGCTTATTTTGTCAAAACTTCTGATCAACACCTGAAGTCTCCAAATATTTTTTATCTTCGGGCCGAATTTCAAGTTTCGATCTTTTTTCAAATACTTACTACAATAATAGTTATTTTCCAAATTCCTCTGTGGTCCATTCGCCTTTGTGGTCTAGCGGCACGGCGGCGGGCTTGACTTCTTGAGGTCCCGGGTTCGATCCCATGGATCTAGCAACAAAAAAAATTAGAACATGTATATTTTCAATTTTCTAATAAAAACAAGGTTGCTCGGGATTGGATATGTGCCTGGTTGGCGGTAGGCTTGTCACCTATTATATTATATTATATATATATGTATGTCGTGGCTGCCCTGGTTGTGCCTCTGCCTACTTCTTCGGGGATATGGGCGTGAAGATACTCTCCAAACTATATATCCGGCACACTATTAAAGCTTTAAACTAAAATGTGAAGGAAATTCTAAGCTTTTTACTCAAAGTTGCTTACACCGACTCGTATCAATTAAAGAACAAAGAAATAATACGAAGTGAACGCTGCGATCGAGCAAAAGTCACAAACCTCAAAATATGTTAACGGAACTTTTCCATTTTCGTAGCTTAACTGTAACTTGGATTAGTTTTACTACTCGGTTAATGTAAAGTTAAGACGCGAGATCGTTTCGAATAATGCAGTTAATTAATTTCAAGTTTAATAAACTCTATGTATGTACTTTCTAAAATCAAAATTCTACCACACTGTGTCTGTGTCTTTCGAAATTGTTATATAACATGCATTATTATTGTAAAAGATTTGGTTTAAAAAAGTATCTTCACGGCCATATCCCCGGAGAGGTAGGCAGAGGCACAACCAGGGCGCCCACAACTAAACGAAAACACTAATGCCCGATTTCACCAAGAGCCCCTATACTTTAGGGGACCTTTTAACGTTACTTACGGGACTGTTTCAATACAAAACCGTCCCCTAAAACACGTTAAAAGGTCCCCTAAATATAGGGGCTCTTGGTGAAATCGGGCATAAGTCCCACAATATGATAGGTGGCAAACCTATAACATATCCAATCCCGAGCAACATTTTTTATCCATTAAAAAATTGGAAAAACCTAACTTTCTTTTTGTTGCCCAACCCGGGACCTTATGTAGTCAAGTCCAACAACTGAACCGCTAGACCACAGAGGCGAAAAGATTTGGTTTTGGTAATTGTAACTTTAAGATAACATAATACTTACTAGAATTGACGATTAAGTTAGTCTAATAATAAGCCTAACTAACTAGCCTGTGTGATAAAAAATAGTTATTGTTAAGTTTATTTTATTTAATTAAGTAGGTACATATGGGATAAATGCTTGAATATGATGATAATAATCCTGGCTTAATTTCATCAGTAAATGGCCAAGGCTGAGATGCTGACAATGAATTGAGGGACAAAACACTAAATTACAAATTAGTAGTTTTTTGTTAAACTGTTTTAAAGAGTTATATAAGTCTCTTATTCTAGAAATGCACTTCTACACTCATAAAAGTCCAAAACAAATAATTCAGCGATTCTTTCTCTGTGTGATATAAATGATCAAACACACAAACATCACACGTGTTCTTAGAAGCTTACAAAAGACTTTTACGGTCGTTTGGATTTTTTCTTATAATAAGAAAGAGAGGCATCTTGCATCTCACATTCGTTTACTATTCGAGGAGGCTCGTAAACCGATTTCGGTTCCGATAAAGAAATGTTTTGGTTTTTTTTTCTAAGACGCAACAGTCCAGATACTTCTTATTAGAGAATGTGTACTACGTCGATAAATATTACGGGATGCTTTTTTGTTAGTTAGGAGATCGTTCTACAACGGTCATTTTAACCAATTTGAAAAGTAAGAAGTTCTCGGATCTATAAGCTAAGACGTGATAAAGTGATCAACACAAAGCTCTAATGAAAGGTAATAAATAATAAGAGTGTTTGGACATGGCATTTGGTCGCGAATTTTTACTTTAATTTTTGTAATAGCTTCTATCCATATATTGTAGGTACATCCTGGAGAATTAATCTTGGAAACACTTTTATAAGTTAGTAAATAATGTTAGTTTTGATTTTTGTTAACTTTTATTTGTATAGTTTTTTACAAGTTCTATTATTATCGACTAGAACACACACTTAGAGAATCGATCATAAAACCGACTTTTTAAAGAATCAATTTTTATATTTTTTGGTACACAATTTAAAAAAAATATTTTTTTATTAAAGGTAATGTATGATTAAGATAATATTCTGAATTTGAAAAGCATATATTAATTGGTCAGTTTTTTTTATCTGGGAAGCTGCATGGCCACTAGATGCAATCTCGCCTGAGATGTGCGGTCGTTGACCCGAGAACGGGACAGATTTATGTGTGTGAGCGAAACAGATAGGATGCTCGTACGCACCAAAAAGGAATGAAAATGATTGTATTATTGTTTGATCCTTAGCGTGTGTGCGTCACCTAGAATAAGGGTTGCCAGTTTACCAAAATTTTTAGGACATCTAATTCTGACAGAATTGTGTTAACAGAGAAGTGTGTCAATATACCTTTCATATTAACATACATTTTATATCATAAATTAAGTTCGTGATTTATTTCACTGGTCAACTTTAGAAAAGCTTAAAAACATTAGACTATTATTGTCGATGCAATAAAAATTTAAATAGGTAGTTTTTAGTTAGGTATAATCATCTTAATTTTCTATGAAATTGACGTATTGTGACGTAGTATGTATGAATAGTTAGTGTAGCTTCCAATCGCAGCTTCGCCCGCGTGCTAAAGTATATTCTTTATTAATTGTAGCCTATGAATTATTTTGATGTATAAACTATATCCCTGTTAACTTTTCATCTGAATCCGTCGACTAACAAACATTCATTTATTCTCACAAATTTTTGTATTTGTAATAGGTATTAGTAGGATGTTATGCATATTACATGACAGATTAACCATAAAGTTACAAAGTAGAATCGATTGCACTAAAACCAGCAATTTAAATAACTCGGATGTTATAATATTTTGTAGTTGTTTATCAAGTGACAGCCCTAACAAAAATAGGTGTGTATCCTACCCAACCACGTTTGTTATTGTTTAGTTTTAGTTACGGGTTTAAGAGAATATTAAGTATGGCCTAAAGTTCTTTGTTCTACCCATATATTGTGCGTCCTTACAAGGTTCTCTGCTCATTAGTCTCCGATACGTCTTTTGTTTGAACTGTATGACTAAACGGGTTTAACTCTGCGACCTTGTCCCCGGACATATAAATATGCAGTTTTTCCTAGAAACTTAAAGATAGGGTTTTTAAAATATTTTTCTTTACTTATATGCGAGCATCCTAGTGGCAGCTAATTCGTTTTTGCTACAATGTGGGAATTTACTTATAATTCATTTGCTAATTAGATTTGGTTTTCCTGTAATAATGAATTCTGAAGGCATATGTATATGAGCAGAATATTATTGAAGTAAATAAATAAATAAAAATCTTTGGACAAGTTAAACAAATTAAATCTAACCCCAAAGTAAGCATATTATATACTTGTGTTAGTCAACGATTCTAATACATAGAAATACATAAATAGATACAAGTATAGATTTAATAAACACTCAGACCCGGAAATGCAGATATCTAAAACCTCATCACACAAAATGCATCGGGAATCGAACCCGAGCCTCGCGGTTGGTCGGCGTAGTTAAGAATATGCGCTAGCCACTCGCCCAACGAGTAGTTGGGACGTACCAAATGAACGGCCATCGAAGTGGTGTATTATTTAGAATTATATTATAGTATCAAGTATATCAAAGTCGGAGTTTGGATGTTTATCAATCATATTGGATTTAATAATTGTCTTTGACTTGTTTTGACTGTCGTTTTCGGATTTCGCTTGTCGGTAGGTAAGAGACTAAACCGTGGAATCGCTAGCCCATGCGTGTTAAAAATGTATATGTTTGTGATGATGTTTGAATGTATGTTTGTTAATCCAATCGTGATGTAACTCGGCAAGAGTGTAATCTATGAACAAGTTAAAGATATCGGCTTTTATCCTGATATTTTAAGGAGTTTATGTGGCATTGAACAACTTGAATGCGTGGGCCTAGCTTGAACAACATCTAGTTAATATAATAAAAAATGTGTTCAAAGGTTTCCTTATTAATACAGTGTAACATGGTAAGTTCCTTTAATCGAGGATTATATATATTGTCTAATAAATGATTCGCCTTCCCATCGACTTGACACGTTTCCTATTCAGAATACGATCGATATAAGTAGTTGTAACGAAATAAAGCCTTTTGACCTTCTAACGTCAAAGAAACCGAATCAAATAGCCTTTTCATTATTTGGTACAAAAAACTGATTTATACAGCCAATAAAATGCGTACCAAATAACAATTATCATTTCAAAAGTATGAGGAAGGTCACTAAGGATTACACTCATTGGCCACATCATCAGTACATATGTTCTGTGTTCTTTTGATAAACGTACTTAATACGAGTATGTACTCGATGGCTTGGTTTTTTTTTGGACAACAGTAGTAACAACTGCCGCCTTTTATTTTCCAAATCTGAGAATAATAGGCTAAATGGTATTCCCACTAAGCAGCTTTCCCACCAAGCGATTCGTAAAAGAAGGCCGTTTGCCACTAACACCGTGAACAAGACTAGGTTGTAGATTTTTGTGACTACAAGGCCGGATTGGAAATATTGTTATAAACTTTCCTTTCACATTCCGATTTTAATCGGTAGCAGGTTACACATAAAGTTGCCGTCCAGCCTCAAGTGTTAGTGTGTTTTCTACCATCACCAAATCCGTCTGTTTGCTTGCCTCTCATAAAAAAAATCTACTCGTCCAAATAACATTCGCATAAGATCCGTATATTTTCCCGCCAAATAGAAGCTTCATCCCAAGAACCCCTCGACCGTTCGATAATTTCTAATAATTATGCATCAACCGTACCTGCACACTGCAGTCCACGAGCTGGCACAACGGACAATGCTATTCTTCTATTCTAATTTAAATAAAAAAAATACAATGTCATAAAACGCACTGTTTATTGCTCAAAGTACACAAATAACACCGGTCCCATGGTCATTGAGGGTCAAACTACGGACCATTGTTGGTCTAAGTTGTCCTTTCTCAATGGGAGAAGGTTACTTGGGGACAAAGGTGGTGACATCTGAGAAAGAATGGATGCCCAACTGAATGCTTGGTTATGTAAATGATATTTAATTGAGTTTATAATAGGCAGAATGATATATTCCCTTGGCTAAGGCGCGATAATTACAGTGACTAAACTATTTTATCTTTAGATATTACAAAATCTTGTTTTTGTTCGAATTCTCTGGGTAAGTCGTTTCAGTGTTCTCTTGGTATTGTTTAAACTTTGAACACTTTCTAGCTTGGTGTGTCACTGCCTTAGAGCTTACCACTTTTCATTAGGTAGGTTCATAACACTGAGACAATAATGAGAAATTATCTATCTGATCTGCTTGTGTGTCTGAAGTTGAAGATATTCGTGATAAGCTACTGGGAAGATTTTGACCCCTAATCGTTTTTTAGATATCTTATCCGTATTTGGGTGCCTGGAGAAAAAGAAATAATTTTTGAAAAATAGGTACAAGGCAAGTCATTATTAAATTTAATGTTAAGCGTTAACGGAGATACCAGCGAAGAAACAGTAAGTTTATCGGCAAGTGCATAACCTGAATCACAAAATAAATATCTTAGTGAACGAAGTTATGGGGGTAAGGAAAATGGGATACCAATGCGAAAGAATATTTGCAATAGCCTAGGTTTATTTTTTTATGTTGAATGTAGTACTAATATTAAACTGGTTTCTAATATACTAAACCACCATTGGTATCGCCGCCTTTCCTTTTCCTGCCGCCATAACGTCATTGTCATGTTACAACAATCCGTGGTCGGCAACGCACCAATACCACCTTTGGTGTCTCTAGGCGGCGTGAATTTCTTACCATCAGGAAATCCGTCTGCTTGTTTACCTTCCATTATGATAAAAAAAACTAAATGCGATGTAATTTTTAAATGTAGAGAAACGATACATAGGTCAAGAAATGAACTGTGTAAACAGAGAGCACGTGCGCCGAAGCCACGGGGTACGACATCCGTATTGTCTATACGAAAAAAGTTACCTCCAAAATACAATTTAACGCTTACTTTCATCATTGCCTTTGGGTTTTTATTGATTTGGAACGCCATTATACTGGAGTCTTTATATTGTACTGGGCTGGTGTTTCTTCGAGACGGTAGCATAACTCAATTATTGATATCTATACATTAATACGTGATGTTTAAAACTTTGGACCCCTTTTTACGACAATTGCGCGGACGCAGGAGCATAAAATTTGGCACACTTATGGTTTATGTGTAGGAGAAGTGCAGAACGCTCATATTTTTCAATAATGATGCTTATAAAAGTACATTAAATCTATAAATAAAATATTACCCACCCATGCACACATAAACAAATGACACACATAAACAAAAATATTGATGATAACGATAAAAAGATCACAAATGGCGCACTAAAAAGTTTTAGTAACAAAATAGTTATTCTTGAGAAATGAAGATGGCGTTCTTTTCAAAAAGATATTAAAATTTATTGACGAATTTCGACCTATGGGCGACCACTAAACTTTGGAATTAGTTGTAAATTTATACTTATCAGGTGTTGAGGTTCAATTCTTGACGGACTATTTGTGTCATGAATGTCCTTGTTTGGGATGTTAATTTATTTTATACAAATTTATAAGTAATACTTTAAAGTTATATCGTGTAATTCTAAGTAAGTTATACCAGGATCAGGATATCTCACTTCACTTATTATTACCTCAACTTTCAAGACAAAATTTTCGTCACAACAAGAATAGAACAAATGTTGGCTATAGGTACAATATTTGTTGTATTCTGAATGAAAATAATTTGGACTCAATTAGTAAAACCTACGCATTTATTTTAAAAAAATCAGTCAGATCTTTGAATAAACAAAGAAGTGTCCTTTTTCGTTTCTTCAAAGATCTAACCAGCTTAAAAAAGAAAAAAATATCAAAACGATTCAATAAAAGTCAGGTCTCTTTTTTGTAACTCAGTTGAAGAAACGATCCTCTTAAATGTTCAAAGGCGTATTCACCTCGACAAAGCTGATTTGAGTCAATTTTCTTTATTACGTATACAAGGCAGGTTCACAAAGGATTTCGCAAATGACCCAATACGTAATAGGGACAAAGGGTCAAAGAACTTCGTAACGTGCCACCCTAATGCGTAGGGATGAACGTTACCACTAGGGTATCGATACTGTACTCGATACTGGTATCGGTCGTCGAGTATCAATACTTACTAATATCTAATCGTTTTGGAAAATTTTGAGTGAAAACCGTAACAAGCATTGGTATTCTTTATTGAAAGTACTAATAATATTCTAACATTAAATAATAATTTTTGAGTGACTCCCGACCATGACTGTCGCTGGTAAGCGCTACTACAAAACGTCACCTTCAAAGAAAATTAACAAAAAAAATCCGTTTTGGTGGTGCTGCTCAAAAAAAATAACATATTTTTTAAATGTCTTAACCGATACCTACTCGACACTTCATTTCAAAGTATCGATACTAAAATGTACTTGGTATCGAGTACCTACTAGGAACATCCCTACTAATGCGCCATGAGATTCTTTTGATAGAGCCGATTGCTTTTAATCAGCGTTTTTTTATCATGAGCTCCAGTTCTTACCGCGCTACCTAACAATAGAAGATAATGTTGCAATCTGTCTCCGTAGGTAGATACTTGTGCTTTCTTTCTACCAACTTTGATTGTCTTCATCTTACTTTCTGTTACTTTTTTTATTAAACGTTTCGAAATTAGACTGGCTCTTTTGATCAGTGCAGTGTAACGACCGCTATTGAGATAAAATAGTACTTACTGGACTGTTCTAGTTGAGTTCGCCTTATTTCGGCAACGCACCATTTACAATTTCATTTATTAATAGACGTTTTGTGATTATTGGTGAAATGTATTTCTTGCAATCAAGGAATCCAACTGCTTACGCTATAAAAAGAGACTAATATCCAAGCAAGAAAATGAACAATAACTTGAATTATTAACATTAATATGTGGTAGTTCAATGAATTTTTGCCCGTATTGAATTTTGGTATTACCTTTAACCTATTGGCAGTGTTTGCTACTGTCGTGTTTTTTTGCATTAGGCCAGTACAAGTGGATAAACACAAGCGGCTTGTTACTTGTTGACAAAGCAACGTAATATTTTATCAGTAAATCTGTTTTCTTTATTTTTCTAATCTAAATACTATTCCTTGAAATCTAAATAATTTAGTATAGTTATTCGATTATAAGCTTAAAGCTGTCGCACATTATTCATTTAATTAGGATAAGTTTACGTTATGTATATACGTTGATTATACGCTATACATATTTATACGTGTTTCTAACAATAAAGATCTAGATTAATCATGATTATTTCGTCAAGAATTCGTAACGAACGATGTGATGTAATTAGTACATTTTTATCTTGTGTACATTTTATAGATAGGTACGTTTTGTTTTATGTACTAGGGACTTAATAAGCGTGTATGATGTGCAAGTTGTTGGAACTAGATGATTTATCGATGATGATATTTTTATCTCTTCTCGAATGCTAATTTAATGTTGAGAGGCATGACTAAAGCCCTTCTAAAGGAAAAATACTCTTCTAGGTCAATTTCGTCTTGAAAATGTTTCCTAGCAGCAACTGGTAAAATCCATAGGCCAAATTTCAAACCTTTACTTTTCAAACTAGAAAATAACAATGATAAGCGCTGATGCTATACCAAATGAAGACGAAAACGGGAGTACCAATTTACATATGTTGTCGTAGTTGCTTACCGTCAACGTATATTACTAGACAATTCCACTGACTGGCAAGAGTGTCATTTCTGACACATGTCTGGAACAATAACTATTTTTTTTCATCGGTTCCAACCGTTCTTACTCCGCAGGTGAAACAGGATGTAAATTTCTTCAACTGACTAGCAAATGCTACATTATTTCCCGATCCTTTCAGAGTTTAAGCAAACAAAGAAGTTCTTCAACTTTATACTAGGTACCAACATTTTAATAATTTATCATTAAATAAAAAAAAGCATACACATAATATATCAACACGCTAAAGGTACGAGTCAATTATGACGAAGGTTTTGTCATTGATTTACATTTCCATCTTGCGCAGATCGTGTAAACATAGATAGTTTATCTGTTAACTATACTGATAGGTTATCTAGCGGAGAATTACAACAAAAACACTTTAGTACCTGATAACGGAGAGACGTTTTGTCTACTAAATCGTGTATTATGTTCATACTTACATTTCTACCTGGTTTCACACGCTCTCTTCTCAGCTGATGACGTCTATCGCGGAAGGATATTGCACTGCATCACCAAATTCGTACTGTGTGATTCATTTTACCCAGATACTTATTTATCGTACACGAAACTATCGTAACACAAGTATTTGATTTGGAGTATCAGTCCCACTTATCAGAATCAGAATCAGAATAATCTTTATTCACATGAACCATACAAGTGGTATTTGTGCGCGTCGACATTTTTTAAACTACCACCGGATCGGAATCGCGGCCTCACACTGAGAAGATCCGGCGAAAGAAACTCAGCGGGCTTGTCTTTTTTTTCAATAATAATATTTACAATATAATCTAGATTAAAATTACTAATTACAATCTGATTTTAACTTAAATAAAAGGTACAAAAAAATTACATTACAAATTGCAGTGGGAGATTGAAACCTCTATTCCCAAGCATGTTCATCTTCCAAATACTCTGCGACTGTATAATAGCCTTTTTGACATAATTTTGCTTTGATACATTTTTTAAACTTATTTATAGGTAGCTCTCTAATACCAATGGGCAGCTTATTGTAGAAACGTATACATTGACCCAAAAAAGATTTACTAATTTTACGGAGACGAGTATTGTACGCGGTTAGATTATTTTTATTCCTCGTATTAATATTGTGAACATCACATTGTTTTGTAAACATACATAGATTTTTTTTAACATACATTAAGTTCTCATAAATGTATTGGGAACTGAAGGTTAAAATATTTATTTCTTTGAATTTTTCTCGGAGGGAATCCCTTACTTTAAGATTATAAATAGCTCTAATAGCTCTTTTCAATCATCTTTGTCTAATGTACATTTGTTCGAATAAATTGGACGACTTTGTCTAATTTATTAGCAACACCAAAATTTGATAAAATGTTTTTCCAACCAAAAACTTCTTAAAAATAAACCAAACATTTTAGTCAAAATGTCTGTAAATTGTAAAGACAATGGACAAAGATATGCAACGAGTTGAATGGGCTTCTGCCAAAGAAATTTAATTAAAATACAGACTAACGTTTTATCAATTTTCTTTGACGGAAGCCCAAGCTCAGAAATTGATAGGTTAGTGGAAATTTGACGATTAATGTTGATCTTCTGCTTAAATGATAATTGAACTTTCTATTGATATCTCATATTATCATATATCATATTGATATTTGAAGATTGGGATACCACCCTAAGGCAGCTGGCTTGTCTACATAAGAGATATCTTCCAGCAAACTCAATACGGAGTGAATTGGCTTCCATATAATTCCCTACATTATGCAAGTCACGTTTCGATCAAACTATTCAGTTTATTTCTTCACGATCTAATCACAACTGTCATTTTCTATTATTGTTCAACTAATGACAAGTGATCGTAGATATCAGGAAAAAACGTGTCTAGCGGTTCAGTTGTTGGACTTGACTGCATAAATACCCTGGTTCGAATCCCGGGTCGGGCAACAAAAAG
The DNA here is from genome assembly GCA_002245505.1 of Calephelis nemesis. Lineage (NCBI taxonomy): Eukaryota > Metazoa > Arthropoda > Insecta > Lepidoptera > Riodinidae > Calephelis > Calephelis nemesis. The sequence goes on from NJDD01000290.1 coordinate 57,991, forward strand.
AAAATTTGGTTTTTTGAATTTTCTAATAAAAAAGTTGTCGCTCGGGATTGGATATGTGCCCCGTTGGTGATAGGCTTGCCACCTATCATATTTTAAGACTTGGTGTCATCGGCTAATCGTGGATGCCTTGGTTATACCTCTGCCTACCCCTTCGGGGATACGGGCGTGAAGATACTTTTTTTTGCACGTTGCGCATCTTAGAATAGAATAAAAAAATGACTTATTTCGCAAACACCATACAAGAGGTACACGTCTATCATACATAGAGTAAAATCTTCCACCGGATCTGAATATGACCACATACTGGGAAGATCCGGCAAAAGAAACTCAGCGTTTGGCAGCAATAGGTTAAAAAATCCGCAAATCCGTCGCAAGTGCAAGTCTATAAAAATTCATAAACCAAATAGAAAAAGGAAGCGTCCATTTAAAAATAAAAAGCGAGAGTAGTTCCCACACCAGTTCCCGTTCATATTTTGACTATTTTAATTAAAGCACTCTCTGCCCTCCCCTATTAGTATAAAAGATTTTCGGCCCAATAATTTGTGGGAACGAGCCACGCTCAGTGATTTTGTCAACGTTTATTTGGTTAGTCGTACATATTTATATCCGGCGCTTTTCGTTTTTGTTTAAAAAATATTTTAGCATCTTCGGCTATTACGCCCATTCAACCATTAATAGCTTCAATACTATTAAAGCATTTTTTATTATACTTAAATTTAAAAAAACAAAAATCAAAAAACGGTTTGGTAGTTGCTGAATAGTAAAAAAGTATCTAAAGTAATAATTAGGTATCTAAAGTCTAAACAGACAGCCTAAAAGGGGATAAGTTAATTTCGTACGCATTATCAGTAGCTATTTAAGATGTAAGTTTTATTTCTTACTTAATTTTATTAACAACAATTTCTATTAACCTGTCTCAAAAAGTTACTAAGTTTTTTATTGAAAAATAACAGTTGTCTGTATATAACTGTAACAAACCATAGTAACACTATTATCACCTTGGATAGGTTGGTAAAGTTGGTCATCGCAGATTCATTCCAAATTATATCAATTGAAGATACTTTAACTCTGCTCGCTTTTTACGAGCCTCGTTGTACATGTATTTATTTATCCATCCATCCGGTGGTATTCATTTATAAACATATTCCCGACGAGATATTTTAGATACAAACAATGAACGGGTGCAACGTGCATACTTTACTGCTTTACGGATTCTCATGGAACACTCCAAACATTTCATACGTCACGATATTTTAATTTTAGCACTTCACATCATGCTTTGTATTCACGAAGAAATGATTCTCAATTGAACCAGGATTTGAACCAATGACCTCTAAGGGGGTAGCCCTCCAAAAAAGGAATAGCTAAACGTAACAACATATCAAGTACTTAACTTTAACTCTATTAATTATCACTTATCACATTCCTATCAAATTAAGTTAAAAAGTCGGTAAACTGACATTCCATTTTAAGATTTAAGAAAATGAAGAAGATTTATAAGAAAATGATCGAGTCGAATCGAGTGTATAATAACTATAAATTACCAACTTAAGGACAGTTAACTCACTTACTTGTGAGCGAGACAAAGAAAACAAACTCTGTCGGGAGGCTAATAAAGTCAATTAGAAAATTAGAGATGTTCAATTCAGAAGAGATTACACTCTATTAATGTGATAACAATCCGGCACAAAGCATTTAAAGCATTCCACTTGTTGGGTTTCTGTGTTTGTTTATTTTTTTAACCATTCACTTTACATGGATTTGGCTTATATTTGTATGCAAAAGATTAGAAAATGACTGACCGTTATGAGAAAAAATAAAAAAGTAAGTATCTTCACGCCCATATCCCCGAATAGATAGACAGAGGTACAAACAGGGTCCCACGTCTAGCCGAAGGCACTAAGTCCCACAATGTGATAGGTGGCAAGCCTATCGTCAACTGGGCACATATCCAATCCCGAGCAACATTTTTATTTTATTACAAAATTGGAAAAACCCAATTTTCTTTTTGTTGCCCGACCCGGGATTCGAACCCGGGACCTTATGCAGTCAAGTCCAACAATTGAATCGCTACACCACAGAGGCGAAATAACGAAATATAATATTTCCTTTTCATTTGAAAAAAAAACTAACCGTAACTGTATTTGAAAATTGAACGTTAGTAGAACAAATTGATAATAAAATCGTGTTATCGCAATTGATAACGTTATCAACAACCTTGGTCAGCTAAGGCTGTAGCAAACCGTGATCGTAGTTTCTATGTAAACACCATAACAATACAACGACCTTGTGAAAAAAAACTCCATTTCGAAAACAAAGTAACAGCTCGTTGCCTGCGTTTTATTACAACACAAATCATATTTATTATTTTTATACACGTCACATTTATAAAATACTAGCTGTTACACGCGATTTCGCCCGCGATAAATTGAGGTGTAAGCTTTCCTATCATTTTTCAAGTTAGGTCAAACTGCACACGGTGTGTAAATTTGATTGAAATTGGTTAAGTAGTTTAGGAGTCCATCGCGGACAAACAAGATAATACGTAATTTAATTAAGATTTTTTTTGTAAATATTCCTTAGAATGTAGATAGTGGGTGAATAGTTTGTCAAGTTAATATATTACTATCCACACTCACGAACGCTTATGATTGACGATATTTATATAACAAAATAACGAGAAGCCCTAGATTTTATTAAAATTATATAGAATGTAACATACATATTTATTTTAACAGTAATAGCTATTGGAACTGTAGGCATCCCCTTGGCTATTTCATGAATTAATAAAAATATATGTAGAGGCTAAAAAAAGTTTTCTTTTTTTTATAAACCTGTACGAACTATAATACTAACTTCTGTTTTCTTATTATAATGTTTAATTAAAATTCATTGTCATTGTTACTAAGATTTTTGAATAAATTATCTTATTTATGTTTTCTGAACAAGCTTGATAATTCCTACATACGTAGATACCTATGTTAAGTGACGGAAAAATAAATACGTTCTTCAGTAACAAAGTGTGTATACTGGTGATAAAGGTAGAGATCTACCGCCTTGTCTATTCCTGCCGCCGTAATGACTCATGCTCTGGGCTGTTTTTTTTTTCTCTATAAAGAATATCCGTTACAGACGTTATTTAAATAAAACAAATAGTTCTCATTGTTTAAATAAATTCAATACAAAATAAATATGTAATCTTGTAATTAGTTTACCAATCGAGGCGTAATTTCATTTTTACTCACAGTAGGACAGCTTCTCTCTATTGACAAACGATATTGACCATAATCCCCTTACTGTATGGGCTGAATTCGCGTGATCCAACGTGATCTATGTTTTGATTGTTACAATCGGTTAGCGTGTTATGTTAATGTATGCTAAAATATTTGAAAGTCCCTTTATAATATTCCGCATGCGATCTCACTTGTGAGAAATTCAACCTTTTGTGTTGATTGTTTTAAAATGTAATTATTCACATTGTTAACTTCACAATGTTGTTTTATATGAGAATTAACTGGTAACGCTAGTGTGACATACATTCTACTATTGTTCTTCAGTTGCTAGATGCTTAGTTCGTGTTCTTGCAATAGTTGCTTTCATAACAACTTCATAGATTCTGTTTGCTATTTGAGATTTATTTAACCGATTCCAAATAGGACGATGTTATCAATTTGACAATTTTTTGTGTTTTCGTTACGCGAATAATAATTTATTAACCTGAATAATTCTTTTTTAGTCCCATATGAATTTTATTATGATTCGACTATTGGTTTTTTGAGTTATACTTAACAATATATACATTTTAGTGTATGTTGACGACATCATTTATCTAGGACCATCTCGGAATCACTATTTCTTTTTTTTTTCGGAAAAAGAATGATCAAATCGCAACTTGGCAATAACATTTTGATAGTTTCATTGAGTTTATATTATTTAGCAGTAAGCTTACTGGGATGCTAACTACTTAAAGGAATTTAAACCAAAGCTTGCTATGCCTAGGCATTAAAACTTGTAGCAAACAAAATATTATTTTGAATATCTGTCCGAATTTAAATAAAACATAGAATCGTATGCTTACAAATCATCAGATGAATTTAGTTAAAAAATGTGTTTATTATCCAATACCCATCGTAAATTTAAAAAAGGTACAAAACGAAAGAATCTGTGGCCTTAATTAAAATAAACGAGCCAGCCAGACCATCGGTTGATTAGCGATTCCAAACCAAAACGCAAAATTCAAATGTATCCCATAAACATCCCAAAAAATGTGAACCCTGGATTTACGATCGGATAAGACCCCGTTTTATCGACCCACTGCAACTGGAGTATATTTGCATACGCGCGAAACTGGTCAGCGTCAGGCCTCTGGTTCCCACGGGCACACGAATGGATAAATATCTAATTGTAACTAGATTTGGGAGGGCACGAACGAGGGTGGCTGTTTGGGGAATAAATTTTACAGTAATTGATTTTTAGGGAGAGGAAAGTGAACTTGTTTATTCAGTTTATATGACTTTCGCTGAGAAATGTTATTGAAAGAGAAGAAAAAAAATGTGGCGGATGATCTATCTATATTCTATACTAATATTATAAAGAGAAAATGTTTGTTTTTTTTATTGAAATAATTAGGCTCCAAAACTACTGAGCCGATTTCAAAAATTCTTTCACCCTTAGAATGCTACATTATCCCTGACATGGGCTTTGTTTCAGCAAAATCGGTGTAGTGAAAGCCAATTCAAAACAATTCAAGAAATCTAGTTCAATTTTGTAAACAAAACTATCTTCCAAATTTAAAGAAAAAAATGACATTAAAATATACTAGTGAATATTTTGTGGCTGTTTGTCCTTGGAGCCAGGACAGATACAAAATATGAAATAAATTTGATAATGTAAAAAAGAACATGCAAAACATAAACCCAGACCCTAATTTGATTTAGCCATTAAAGTTAGAAAAAAATCACGCTGACAAAACCCTAATGGGTTTAGAAGATTTGCAAAGGATCGCACCGACCCATAAACATTCATTTTAATATATCTGACCCACAATTAACCATCCTTGGATGAAGACTTAAATTTTTATGTAACTAGGGTGAACGGCCAGACTGTCTGCCTTCGTGACATAAATATACAGATTGGGATTTTTTGGATTAAGTCATTTGGGTGTCTAAATATTTGAGTAGTCTTATTATTTTGCACGTGAATTTAGTTGTAGTTGGTTCCAGCAATTGGACCATTTGGTATTGGCCCATCAGGCCGATGTTTGACCTCTACCGCTTTTCTGTCCCATAGATTCGATTCTATCAGTAATCCATAGTTCTTAACACTTGTAAGGATGATTATGTTATTTCAATAGCTACTTTTAAACAATAACTTTAATATGAGAGTCTTAAATTTGTTGTAAATTCCTGTATCAATATTGTTGAAGTTTGTAATTGGGATATGTATCCAAAATTTGACGAAGCATTAATCCAATATTTTTTTTAACTTGCAATAAATACTTAGTCTGGCCATAAATACTGTTACACTTAAAAATAAAAAAATATTACATTTGAATTTCGAATCTGTCATTTTTATACGATTGTTCATTGTGTTTTCTCATTTTGGCGCCAATACATTGTACAATATTTTGCGATATTAAAATGGAGTGGGGTGATAAAGAGAACCGAATCGCTGTGATTGCATTACACAAAGTAGGTATGGAGCCAAATGCAATTTTTAAAACTCTCCATACACTTGGTTTTAGTAAAATGTTTGTGTACCGGGCTATTAATAGGTACAATGAGACTTCCTCTGTTTGTGACAGAAAAAGATCTGGCCGTCCACGTAGTGTTCGTACGAAAAAGGTGGTCAAAGCAGTAAGGGAAAGAATTCGAAGAAATCCTGTCCGAAAGCAAAAGATTTTATCTCGGGAAATGAAGATAGCACCTAGAACCATGTCGCGTATTTTAAAAGATGACTTAGGACTTGCAGCCTATAAGAGACGCTCTGGTCATTTCTTAACTGATAATTTAAAGAAGAATAGGGTCGTAAAATCGAAACAATTACTGAAGCGGTACGCAAAGGGAGGTCACAGAAAAATTTTGTTTACGGATGAGAAAATTTTTACAATTGAGCAACATTTTAACAAACAAAATGACCGTATTTATGCTCAAAGCTCTAAGGAAGCTTCCCAATTAGTCGACAGAGTGCAACGTGGACATTATCCAACTTCAGTGATGGTTTGGTGGGGTGTTAGCTATGAAGGAGTGACTGAGCCATATTTTTGTGAAAAAGGTATCAAAACATCGGCACAAGTGTATCAAGATACCATTCTTGAGATGGTAGTTAAGCCCCTTAACATCACCATGTTCAATAACCAAGTATGGTCCTTCCAGCAAGACTCGGCGCCGGGTCATAAAGCTCGGTCCACGCAGTCTTGGTTGGAAGCGAACGTTTCGGACTTCATCAGAGCTGAAGACTGGCCGTCGTCTAGTCCCGATCTTAATCCGCTGGATTATGATTTATGGTCAGTTTTAGAGAGTACAGCTTGCTCTAAACGCCATGATAATTTGGAGTCCCTAAAACAATCTATACGATTGGCAGTGAAGAATTTTCCCATGGAAAGAGTGCGTGCTTCTATTGATAACTGGCCTCAACGTTTAAAGGACTGTATTGCAGCCAATGGAGACCACTTCGAATAAGCTTTTTATATTTTTAATTGTTGTATATTTATGTATTAAACTAACACACTGTAAAAGTAATATATGTTATTTGCAGTTAAAAAAATATTTTTTTTCTTTATTACAATATTTATGGCAAGACTAGGTATATAGTTATTATTTAGTGTTAAAAGGGATTAACGATTACAAAGGCGTTTTTTATACTAATCTTTCTAATTTTTTTTCTGGCGGATCTTTCTACAAAAAAATTGCTATATGCATATTTCTTTATGCATTATTTAACTGTTTTGGTTCCTTGCTATTGTCGTGTTTCCATTTGGGTAGTAGGTTCATCTTCTTAAGATTCCAGCTTCACTTGTCAAACCACTGGTTATATGTTCAATCATATCAGCGTGTATTGTATTTCTTACATTGTTTGTCTTACAATACTATTAATAAAAATAATCTGCTATAATTGAACCAAAGACAAATTGTGTATAAACATTGAATGAGGACGACCATCAAAAGGTTAGGTGTAGGGAAGTGGTCGATGATACCGTTACCTTGATTATTGTTCACAACACGTGCGTCGTGCGACATACCAACCTGAGTACACAGGGGACCCTTACAGTTAGCTATCGTAGATATACGTCTCATATACACATTTTCCTTAGGATATATAAAAAAGGCACTAGATTATTGTACATACAACTATTTTAACTTAAAAAAAACTAAAACATGAATATAGAAAATATCATTATAACAGTAGCATCATCTGTTAATAATAAAAAAAAACATTTACAGAAACTGACAAACATTAAAATTAGTTAAAATGATATAAACATTGTAAACAAAATAAGAGAAATATCACAGTTGTGATTTGTTACAAAAAAATAAGTTTTAAAAATAAATGTAACATGTTTTTATGACAAGCTTTTGTTAGTAAGGCCTATCCCCAGCAGAAGACTTAAATAGTGCTTTTAAAGACTTTTTAAATAAGCCCAAACAACGATAGGATAATGTTGGGACTTTTGGGAGTTCCTATGGCTGGCCACCTTCTGATTCCATGATAAGATTTATGTCATAATAATATTGCATTGTCATCCGATTTACAAGTCCACGCAAATTTGAGCTTAATTGGTGATCCGGAAGTAAGTAGATCAAATTCAAGTTAAAAGATTCCACCCGTACAAACATACAAACGTCACAAGCTATAACTTTTTTAAAACCGATTTTTTACAGGCTTTTATATATAATCTACTGCGTAGTGATTTTGAATCATTTCAAAATCACTACGCAGTAGATTTTTACGAAAATGTTAAACCGCCTTAAAGTGACGACCGTTAGTAATACATATTACTTATTATTTTGGCCTATAAAATTTGACACTAAAATTTTTATTTTCGTACATGAATAGCTGAGCACTTTTTACTTCCTTTCCCAAGACCGATCTGACCCATATTCATAACTGCTTCTTTCAAAATAACATTAAACTCGTCAATGCTTGACCAATCGTTTTACGATGCGACCCGTTGGTCAATAGAACCGTATTATCCTTTATAGCTGGTGTCAAATAGCCCTACCAATAGCCCTTCAATGTTTTGCTTTCACACGTTTTAAAATGTGGAATTTGTCGAAGCCAAATCATCGGTCACCTCGTGAAAAATTTAAATATATTCGTATAATAAAGTCGTAAAAACAATATTTATGTCAAATTTTAATGTCAAACCTTTATGTTGTGATTTGTTCCGTGACCTTCCTTTTTTTTGGGGTGTCTGTACGTTAATAATATAACCTTTAAGATTGTAGGTATGGCTTTTTAGAAATAAGGTATGAGGTTGGTAAATTAATATAAGGAGAACAAACCTGCCCCGTTATTAATGTCTATAAGAAAAAAATATTGTTTTATTTGTGCGAAATATGTACCTACTTGTATTGTTTTTAGTATAAGAATAATTATACCTTATTCTTTAATCTTATACTTATATACAAGAAATGAATCCCCATTTCTCTTGATCAGAGCATCATGCGTAAATGGAAGGACCAATTTCGCATTTTTTTGTTGTGTTAGTTTTTGCCAAAAGAATGTTCCTGCAAAAAAACAATCTTCATAGTTAAGATAGGACAAAGTCTGTCCGCTGACCTAGTTTTAAATAAAATTTATAAACCTTAGAGTAACTTTTCTTAGTTTTAAAGCTCAAAACTCACCCTACTTATAGCATTTCAACAATAACAATTCTATACATGAATTTCTTATTTTGATTTTTAAATAAATCTAACTGAATTAAATATATATTAATTAGAAATTAAATTTTATAGTATTACATTATACACAGTTAGTGACGGTATTATTGCTTGCGATCACAACCCACTTATATTAAAAAAAAATATTCATCTTTTTTTCACCACCTAACTTTACGGTTGCATTGTATAAGATCAACACTAAAAGTTAATTGGCGCAGAGTGACGATCCAAAATTAATCCTGATAGGGGATATGTTTTCGAAGGAGTTCACAGAAATAATCAGTCTGGGTGGTCTTGACGCGTCAGGTCTATGGTGTGTCTGGGCCAATTTAATAATGAAACAAACCTCATAGAAATATTCATTTTAAATATTGGCACGAATAGTTTCTTTTGTTACTTATGTATACCATACCATATTGTGTATACCATACGTAGTAACGCTTTTTAATAAATATTTAACTTTATTTAAATTGGGAAATATGGGAATTAATATTCCCATCATCATTTCGATTTTTGATGACAATGTCTAAACACAGGCGAAATATAACCTTGTTCAGTCTTATTTGTAATGTTATTATAATATTATTTTTTTGTTACACTAACTTCAATAAACTAAAATAACAAAACCAGATCAAGTGTTTTTGTCTAAATTAATTGCAAATTAGTCCGCCATTTGTAAATATTATTTATTGTATGTTTTTTCAAAGTAAAAGTTATATTTAAGTCATAGTTTGCCCTGTTCCATAATAATTTAAGATCAGTTTTCAAACACTTTAGTATTAAAACTAGTATTCCTAAATTAAAGCCTCTGCCTGATTTTTTCAGAAAGCTTTAAGTGGTAAAAAAAAGATCAAAGCAAAACTTATTTTACAGGTCGCATGCTTTTACCGATGCTCGAGTCTCAACTCGATAGTGTTATCTTAACACTTAAAACCTCTAAAAATGTTGCATTTCTTTTCGAGCCGTAAACGTAAACTTAAAAGCCATCGTGCTCAAGTGCTTGATGCAACTCAATACGTGGTGATCCGCTAATCTGCACCAGATGTGGCCGCAGTTCGCAGATGCCGTGCCCCGGACTTTTGAACCACTACACCGATTATAATTGATTTAATAGCTGCATCTACCAAATGTTGCCATACACAGTGACAAAATATTGAATTTTGCTATGTCTTGGCTGAGCACTTTGATAGTTTCTACGACGATAAGAAGTTTCTTATCGTCGGTGCTTGGTGAAATTCCATTCTAGCAACAATTTACTACACTTGTACTTTCCACAATATGTTTTTTTTTTTATTGTTTAGCCTATCGGTTTCCCTATTCAATTTATTATTGCCCTAATAATACTTTAATAGCGAAACCGGTGGTTAAAATATAAAAATTTTAAAAAATATGTTGTGGAAAGTACAAGTGTAGTGAATAAATTTGTTTCTGAACCCACAATTTGATGATCTTGAACCAACACAGGAAATTCAATTTTTACTGAAACAATATTTTTTCCGCTACTGTCCTGTCCTACTACTGAGAAGAAAATAACAAAAAATAATATTATTTCGTAGCAATCAACGACTTTATTCAAATAACTAAATGAAATATTTTATTCAGAATAATGACCCACTAAAGCAGTTCTCAAATTCAAAACTCAAGCTGACGAAACTGCATAAATATAAGCTAGCGCGCATATAATTTCAGTAATTTCCTTAACAATCGGCCTCCATTACAGTTAGCAAACGTCTAAATAGACCATTTAAAAGCGGGATTACACAAAACAATTTCGTCCCCAAATGTGCACGATTTAACATGAAACGCGAATTCGTTATACACGGAGACTTATCTTGAGAAAGTTGTATGAACCTGTTGTGTATCTTATTAGCATAGCACCGGCTATTGTGTACTGTAATCCACATTCATGGGTAAACACACACCGCTCTTTGTATCTATTGTTAGTGATATACTTAGCAGCTTTGCCCCCCGATCCCGTCTTTTTTATCTATTGTCAGAGATGAACAACAGAAGCTGCGCTCCCAAATTTGGTCCAGAGGTCATTCCTAGTAACCTTAGGTCATCCTCCACAATGCGTCAATGATGTTTTGAATAGAAAACCGATGTTTATATCTAGGTGGTTCTGGAAGCTGTTCATCCATTGTAATAAATAGTAAGACATCTCCCAACAATGGAGACACACAATAGAGATATTGTTCTATAAAGTTATTAAGCTACCGTTTTACCCGTTACATCTTTAGAATTATTGATCCCATTGTGTCACCAATTTATGATGTTGTGTCTACTCCTGTTTCAACGTTATTTAAATCCATGGGAAAAACGATTGCGTGTATAAATTGGCTTCTAGTTGGGGCGGTCATTATATTTGGTCGAATTGGTCGTTTTGTAGATAGCCGTAGCCTAATTCTCAGAATAGGTAATTTTGAGCGTAGAATTTACCAATCTCTTTTATTAAATTATGGGAAAACTTTTTTTATCACGCAGTAGGTAAAAGGTTGGAAACTTTTTACTTAATTTTTTTCTTAAATGTATGTATAATCTGATATTATAAATCGTATTTTTTACTTCCTAGTGGTAGTTTACAGTAATCAATACAAAAAAAACAGTGTGTAAATAATTAAAATAACTCATTTGATTAAAAACTATTAAAATATTTGCACATAAGTTGGTAGAATATGTTAACAAAATTATTTAGGCGTTTCTGCCTAAATAATTTTGTAAACATCTTTGTAAGACTCGGATATATTTAAATTACAACTTAATTATATTTAAATAAAATTAAGTTTAAATTTATAAAAAATATTTTCATGTTCATTTTTCATTTCATAAATAAATAGTAAACAACAAGCGACCAAATTTATTTTTTTTAATATACAACGTAATGAAGGATGGAAACGTGACTGTCGTCGAACAAAAAAAATCGGAACCTCGAAACAAGGATATACATTTCGTTATTTCTGTAATTCGATTAAAAAAAATGATGACTGAACTCTTACACAGCAGTAACATAAGCTAACTGGTATTTTGTGACCAAATAGAACAATATCGACATACATATATACTTACATATCTTCACGCCAAGTCCCTTGCGGGGTAGCCAGAGAGAGAGGAACAATGTCGAAATTACGAAAATTACTCAGCACTGAAAGTTTGTACGTAAATAATGTATGATGAACAAAATAGTTTATACCTAGAATGATGTCGAAGTTCCCTAGCACATTTCTAGGTTCAGTAGGTCCGCGGTTACGGGCCGCGGCCGCGGGTATGATTTATGCTCATGGTTGACATAAGCGAGGTTGCGGTCTACGTGTTCTTTTGATTGCGTTCCGGTCTCGATTTTGCAACCGTATTGCACCGAATAAACTTAATGCATCGCCATAATGGAAGATACTTAAATGAAATGAGCGATGCCAATTACATTTCATAGCATTAGAAGACGAGACTGTTGTTACGTTTCTTTGTTCTTTCTTACAATTTTAGTTTATTGCAGATATGATTTTTTTATGATATTGCAAAGCAAACAAGCAGACGGATTTCTTGATGGTAAAAAATTCACGCCGCCTAGAGACACCAAAGAAGGTAATGGTGCGTTGTCAACCCGACGCCGGGATGTTAGGCTTCGAGCAAATGTAAGTTTACCGGCTACCTTACCCTCCAAACCGGAACACGTCCTGACGTTATGGCGGCTGGAATAGGTAAGGCGGTGGTACCAATCCGAAACTCTACCACCTAGTCAGATATCATGGTGTTAGTGACGGTAAGCCTTTGCTCGCCTTTTACGAGCTGCCTGGCAGGAAGGCAAATGGTTTTTTCTGCAAAGGAGGCCGGACCAAAACGGGGAATAAATTATACGAATTTAGAGAAATCTGTGTCTTTTAATTGCAAATGATATTGATGATCAAAATCGCTACGAGTGGCTTGAGAAACACAATTATATATCTATTGGTTTCTCACCGTTTGTCGCCGTGATAACAAATCTCCCTAGGCAACGTAACTTACATTGTAAACATAAATTGTTTGGAGTATCCCAATAAAAATACCGCGATGTAATTAATGTCAACAGTAGCTGAGTCAAGATTAATCGAAAACATTGACCAATACAACAATGTGAAAAAACTCCCGAATAAGGTATAGATTATGGAGATATGATGCCGGTAGCTGGTTTCGAACGAGTGCTGCACATTATAGTTCAAGTGGTTGATAATGGCGGCGCTTTGATCGCTCCCTGATGCGGTACGTCCTCGCCTTGATCTCGCCGCCCAGCGGGTGCACTTTATTTACTATTCATTAGAGTTCTTTATTGGTTTGGTGTTCGCATTTGCCTTTTAAATTATTTGAAATGAAACACTAAAAACCCTTTGTATAGTTTTCATTATTGTTGTTATTTACTTAACTTTACTTTTCATTTTTTATGTAAGATTTTCTTACATCTGACGCATTCTTTCCATATAACTTGTTAGAGTAAACTTCAGTCGCGGTTATTAGCGGTTTAATCGCGACTTCGTTAGCGTATAATAGACTCTCATAGAAACTTTAAACTCCATTACCCCTTAAGGGGTTGATTAAAAATAGCCTGTGTTAAAACTCGTGTCTATATGCAATTAATGTCAATTTTCATTAGAATCGATCGTGAAAGAGTAACAGACAGGATTTCGCATTAGGTAGTGGCTGATACGAAAGAGTTTTTTTACTAATTATATATAGGTATGTTGTACATTGCCGCAAAATTCAAGTTTAAATTCATTTATTTTTCTTTAGTAGTGTACAGTTCTACATTCTATACATGGTATTTAATATAAGATACCAATTTATGGGCATGCAAATATTTCATTACTGTCTGAGATCTTAAATTGTATATGATAACACATAGTTTGAAATGTTCATGTTAATTTGTATCTATCTAATAAATCGAATGATTTAAAAAATAATTATTAGCGTTTAATAAAAAGTCATTCGATCTCTAATTTCAGTACTTTCATTGGTATTTTCATAAAAAGACGATGATGTCGGCGGAGACTCTTTAAATGTATCCAATGTGATATATTACTACGCCAAATAGTTTTGATATATTTGTATATGTACTAAAAATTATTTAAATTTAGTAAAAATATGAAGTAAGAAGGTAATGTCGTCTAAAGTCAAGTTTCACTGTTCTGATACATATTTTTTTCTTAGTTAATCTTATTTAAATACATCTAAAGTTAAAGATTGTGAATGAATCCTTTTTTACAAAAATCACGATCGTAAAAGTTTACCACTTAAAATCCAGAATATTTATATTTATTACCTTCAAATACAAAGCAATGCGACCCTTAATTCCGAATAGAAATTTTAATGGTTAAAATGGTAACTAATGGCATTTAGTAAAAAAATTTAATCTGCCAAAGGAATCTTAATCAGCCGACCGGTACCACTAAGCCTTTCTTGTACAAGACTGACACCTGCGCCAAGACCTAACAAGTCTAGGGTTATTGAACTAAACTAGGAACCCTAGCATGGTTCTCGTCCGATCTAATGACCATTAAGTATCCTTACGTATCCTTTTAGAATTAGCAATGTTATCTTATCAATTTGCATCTTTAAATCTTTACACATCTATTTCAAGCTTGCGTGAAATGGTTTTTAATGATCCTGTAATTTTATACCCTTTTTTTAATTTTCTTTTGAAATTCAAGTTTCGTTGGATATTGTTAAAGAAACTTTTTTATCGGGGTTGGAAAAAAAATAGTGTAACATTTTTGCGTTACGCGTCACATTTTTCCGTTACGCGCCATCTTTGTTCTTATCCCTACCACGTGTGATTCGAAGTATACTTTCTCCAGCGGAGTAGGGATTGGCAATAAACTTTATTTAACCAATTTCTGTAAAGTTGCATATAGTAAATTATTTTTTGAATAATGTGTTACTTACGAGTGTGTTGCACACGCACACATTTTTTTAGTAATTATTTGATAAACTGTTATTTAAATGGATAGTTAGATAATACAGCAGTAGATACTTTTATTAAAATTCTAAGCGACCTGGCGAACTTCATTCACTTGGCAGTCAATACTCTTTGCCTATCCTACAGAAGACGATAATATGTAAAAACATAGGTAGGTACATACCTATTTTCCAAGTTCCTCTCTGCAAACTTTTATCACACTTTTTAATTAAACTATAACAGGTATACAAAATAGTTGCCTTTTAAATTTCAAAATTTTTATTCTAACGTTAAATTGAAAAATTGTATTTTTATTTATTTATTATTATTATTTTTTGACAAATCAGACTAAATCAATCTAACCCCAAAGTAAGCAAATTGTATGCTTGTGTTGTGGGTGTTAATCAAAGATACTAGTACATGTTATTGCTTAAATAGATACCAGAATAAATATAATAAACACCCAGTCCCGGAAATGCAGACATCTAAATGTTCATCACACAAATGCCTGCCCCCGTCGGGAATCGAACCCGAGCCTCGCGGCTCGACCAACAAGGCGGGCAAATGTGAACATATAATAAGTATTACAACATTATCAAAAATGAAAAGTCGAGGATATTTCGCTACATACTTGTCGCTGGTAAGTAGGTAACAACTATCAAGCGTCAGATAATAATCGACCAACTTTAAAACTTTAATTAAATTCTTCTGCAGAAATTTCATACTTCATAGATGGTAATTGATATTTGTTATTAATATTTCATTAAAATAGAAGAGCTAGCAGTCGATATTTTTGTCAAATTCATAAGCATGAACTGTAAGTAATTTCCAGACAACAAAATCAAAAAAAAACAACATGCAGTATTCAATTAAAACGAGACATCGTCTCAGAATGACCGATAAGTTATAATAATCTATATTTTAAAATTAAACAGATTTTAATTTCAATGTAATCTATCAATTAATTATGTTTTTTGCCAGTGCACTCATACGACTCATACTTTTAAAAATCAAATGATTCTTGTTTCTGATAAGGCAAATGTTGATATCGAAACAAAAACTGAATATACAGTTACTAGTGTTTGATTAATAATTTTAATTTAAAACTATTTTATTTACAGTATTTTTCAATAACAAATCGCACTGCATATAGATAGCAAAATATTCCACGATCAAACATTCACCACTGATTCTAACACTTGGATACGCAACAATGGTTTCCTTCTCACTTACTTTCACAATTACGTTACTGGTTTCTAGTTTCTACTCCGTCTTTACATTGATCACGTACGTATACGTATGCTGTACATTAGCTGATAAAATTTACTCTTTATGTGGTAGGTAGGTATATCATTAAAAAAAATTAATCTTAAAATAATAATTAAATCTTTGGAAATAATACTGCTATTTATAATGAAAACAATTATTAAAGATTATATTTTTTTTATCTTTGCCATCTGTTTCATATTTTTTTCATCATTGTTTTTGGTTGTTTTGTAGGCATTCTTTCCAAATTCCCAAAAGTCTATTTTAAAATATTTGTCATCCACATCCTGTCATATTTTCATATATCATGTACATCAAAATTTGCTCAATTTCATTGATCCCCAATTCAAACCTAAAAATAATATTGAGTGACATTTGAAATCAAGTCTTGTTTCGCAACTGTCTCTACTTGTTACAACCACATACATCCAAGTATGTGACTCATTATCAAGGCGATATCAATGCTAAAGGTGGCAAGTCTGCGAGAAATCACTAAATCTTGACTAACACGTTTCTGTTGGCAGTTGACATCATTGCAGTCAATGTTATATCGGACAATTTGTCTATTAAATGCATTGACCAGTTAGTTAATGCTTGTTATATTCAATGTCAGTCAGTGTTCTCAAATTATTACGTAAAACATATTTATCTTTGCCAAATGTGTATTGCAAACGCAAAAAATCAAGAAGATACTTAGCGTTATTCTTTTTTTTAACCTGTCTCCAGGACTGTCTCCAATGTTTAATGTTAAAAAAAATTTAGATTTTACTTTATATATTTTAAATTATTGTCGAATCTCGATTATTTCTGTTTCTGTATCACTGTGTTTATTTTAAAAAAGTTATAATAAAATTATAATTTAATAAGCATTATCACTAAAGAAATTGCAGCAATGGAACCAAGCACATAAATTACACCTTAGTCGAGTTGCAACAAAAAACGCAATCCTATAAAAAAAGGTTCCTAATACGATGTATCGACTCGAATTGAACGCTGAGCAAAACAACCAATTTACGACATCCTGTTTAAGAGATCAAATCTGAATAATTGCAGAGCACAGGCTTCTAGACCTGTCTGAATTACCAGTCTGGTGCTAGATCTCTTGTACCTACTTAGTAATTTCCTATCGTATTTGCGTTAATAGACATTGCCAGGATTATTATAAACAGTACTTGCTACGGTAACTATTACATTTATAATTCAATAAATATCGTGAAACCAGTATTGTTAGCAATTAATGAGTTTTTAGAACTTGATTTTACAAATGACAGAGTTCGATCAAACATTTTTTTTTACAACATTTAAAAATGTACACGGTGCAACTTTTGACCTGAATACATGCAGCACTACAAGTAGATCAATGGAATAACATTTTGTTTAAAAGGCGTTTAAGATTAATTTTAAATTCAGACTTGCAGCGTCAAGTAATTGGGTTAACAAAGTTAACCTGGATGCGTCCTATGATTCACCACACCATGACGCGACTGCAACGACATTTCCTGCGTTAAATATAAACAATATTTACGTAGTCTGTGAACACGATAAGCTGAAATTTATTTAAGTTATTGATATGTGCAGCAATTAATTTTTTTTTTTCAATTTGCACAAAGGATTGCAATGCTGTTTTTGGAAGCAAATTAAAATCTGGCTTTAAGTAGATAACTTCTAATTTCTTTGAATTGAAGCTATCTTCCACTATGTTTCACCTTATCTAACCTTTAATATATGTATGATGTTCCTTATTTATTGTAAATAATAATTTGCATTTAGCTACGAATTTATTTCCTTATTGTAATAATCGAGAAACCAAACCCAGAACTTGAATTTTTATTTCGTTTCTAATAAAAATGCTGAAAAAGCAATGTGCACCTATTTCTATTTTATCTTTAAATGTCTTACGAAGAAATCATTCTTCGGGACGGATAAGTGTAAAAAAGGAGTAGCCCGCAATTTAAATAAACTACATATATCAGATAATATTGAACAATGTTAAGAGCGAGATACAATACGCTACCTGCTTGTCACTTATTTGTTTAGGCTTCCACAACTAAAACCAGTAGCTGGGTGCCGTGGCTATAATATATATACATACGGCTTACGGATATTCGTGCTGCGCAGGATTCGTTTTTGTTGTCCTTTTTCTTCAACGTCCAGTTGTGCTAGACTACTGTAGGGTTGGCAAACATCAATCTTTGTCATTGTCAATTGCTCATACATATCAATAATAGTTCGTGTTTATTTTGTAGTATATTTAATGCCACGTTTACTTAGTACGTCATGTTACGTAGCATATCCGAGACAACCAGGCGTTTTGACATCGGATCGCCTTTCACTTGACCCAGATAATTCGGAACTGGTTCGAAATAATTCTGTAAAGCGAATTGTAATTTAAAGTATTCATTATTTTAAGAGCATGCTCTTGATAATACTAGTTTGACTCGGGAGCCTACTTCTAATTGATTACGATTTTCTAATTAAGAAGTTAGTTTGAATGAATACCTACCTTGTTTGAATTTCATCATGATTTCGATACTTACAAACCTTACACCAACCCTGCCAGGTATCTAGTGTGTAACTTTTCGCGCTATTCAATTTTGTGGTAAATGCCATCATTACTCATTTAAGGATTGTAAATCGTAATGAACCTAATGATTGTAGCCCTACAGTAATCAAGTAAATAAAATGCAGCACAGCGTGCGCTAGAGCAACAAGGCAACTAACCTGTTTGGTGCGAGTCTTCGCCGCCTACGCCTGATAAATCCGCGCCCGTTTTTTTCCGATCCCCCTTCCCCCATAATCACTGGTATATACAAACGAGATTACGAGTAGCGGCTATGGCGACCACGGGACGCGTTCGATCAAGTTTTGTTTTGAATGCATACGTCATCGAGCAAACGCGGACTGACTAGGAAAATATTTTTGGTTATTCATGTGTAGCATCGTTTTATGTTTGAAAGCTAAGCCACTACCATCACGCAATGTATAACCATATTATGTTATTAACATCAATAACACCTACAATTAGTCTATAGTGTTTTAAAGCAATACAAGAACTGTGCTAATTTAAATGCGTTAAGAAACAACATAAAATCTGTTAAGCTAATAAATAATAACATAAGTAGACTCATAAAAATTGAAGCCGCTGTTCCAATGCGTAGGATTGTCTAACGCAGTGCCATTCACGCATCGTTTCGCAAACTATTCAAGAGTTTTTGTCATGTGCGATAATTGTATGACACAAAAACAGTCTAGTAAATAAGAAAAAAGGATATAAATCCTGCGTTTGTCATTGTTGTAGCAACACATACGTACTGAGTTCCCATCCTCTAGCATTACGAATTAGTTACATGTGTTTTGAATTGGAAATATATCGCAGGTATCTCTTACTGACTTTAAAAACTGTCTTGTTTTATATCTTACAACAAAAGCTCTTCCATATTGCACAGTAAAAAAGATTGTACAAAATAACCAGCAGTAATTTGCAAAATGTTTACAAAGCGCTCACGAATATAGAACGACATTTGGTTTGCATTAACGTCAAAGAAAACAGCTCACGAATCTTTTGTGGCACGTTCTTCATGTAACGCAACTAAAATTACAGTAATTTCACCAATACTACCACACAATTACATTCGAAAGCTATTCTTTAGCTTAATTTAACATTTAAGATAAAAGGGTATTGTACATTTTGGCTTTACTCAGTAAAAATATGGACAACAGAGGCGCAGACGCTTGTCTTGATGTTGAAAAAACCTTATGCCATCACCACGACTACATATTATGTTTCTCTAACTAATAAGACATAAAACACTTTTTTACGTATATTACTTGAATGTTAAATCTATACATAGTATAAAGCAAAGTCGCTTTCCGCGTCTGTCTGTATGTATGTATGCTTAAATCTTTAAAACTACGCAACGGATTTTGATGCAGTTTTTTTTAAATAGGTAGAGTGATTCAAGAGGAAGGTTTTTAAGTATAATAACATGCTTCATATATTAGAGAACCACTGATAATTTCAAGATATCTAATGCGAGGTCGTAAGTAAACACATTTTTTTGCGCTTGCATTGCAAACGCTGGCTGAACTCTACGAGATAGATCAAAATAATGTACTAAGTATTGTTTACCTTATAAAGGTCTACAAAAAAGTTCGCGGTGGTATATGTTTATCTCTTAGGGATAACCTACAATAACCAATTTTTATCCTTTACTTTTTACGAAAAATAATGGCTTATTTACGAAGCGATTTTAAGCAATACAGCATTAATCCTTATCTATTTAAGTATCTTAAATAAATTTTACATTTAATATAGAACAATATCGCCCTTTACAGCATGTAAATTAATCGAATAGTTTCGGAGATATTACAGGTTTAAGATATAGGGACATCGCGGTTGCGGCGGTACCGGCTGGCCGCGGTGCGTGCCTATGCCTACTAATAATAAAAATGCGAAAGTAACTTTGTCTGTCTGTCTGTTACGCTTTCACGCCTAAACCAGTGAACCAATTTTGATGAAATTTGGTACAGAGATAGGATAGACTCTAAGGAACAACATAGGCTACTTTTCATTGCAAAAATAAGGGAAAATGGGTAAAAAAAAGGGGATGAATGTTCATATGGAAATTCGTCATTTTTAAAGCTGTAACTTTGTATTTAGACACTTTATGATAAACGAAAGAATATAATATGCTTTTTTATCACTAGAAAATGAGGGAGAATGGGTAAAAAGAGGTAATGAATGTTCGTATGGGAAATCGTTTTTTGTTTGAAAGGGTATATTTCAGACGTGGTCCCATTGTCACCAGGTGAGGATCTGATGATGAACTAGGGAAGTAAGTAGTAATCCTGGGGAAGTCGAGGGAAACTCTAAAAAATGTTGGCAAGAATAGTGTTTTTGTGGATTATGATCACTTGCTAGCATTCGGCAACTGTCACTCCATACTCAGACTCAACAGACTTGCGGAACAGGCTAACCGTTAAGTGTCTTTGAGGGATTTGGAGATATTTTCGCAGACGAAAGGGAGAAGATCAGCTAGCGCTCAGCGTCAAGCTCAAAGTAAAATCATTTTCGGATGGTTTAATAGGAATGTTTTTGTTAATGCAGAATTCATATTATATGACCACACGTTACAGTATAAAAATCCTCCTTTGACATTAATTGGAAAAATGATTAAAAAATTTCAGCATTGTGATCCCTTAAAATTCAAAAATGAAACGCATGGTTGTGTGAATGGTAAGATATTATTGCTTTTGCTTGGTGAACCAGCTGAGCCGCTAAAGTCTCTTTTATTGTGCAATTCTGATGAATCTCGAAGATTTTTAAGCAATATGCGCAAATGCAATAATTGTTTTCAAATGACGTCGTTTGTAGTAGGTAGATGATAGAGAGATTATGCCAAGATGTTCTCCCACATTTTTCTGTGCAAGATCAAATTTATCACAGAATTGGTTCATACTAATATTTAAAAGCTGAAAAGTTTAATGTTATTGCGACAATTTCTAAATGTGAGTTTCTGAAGATATACCCGAAGGGTTAGTTCTGCCTAGCTGCATAACCAGAGCACTAACGACTAGCCGAAGACATTAAGTCCCACAATGTGGTAGATGACTATCCTGTAGCCGGGCACCCATCCAATCCCGGGCAAGTGGCAACGTTACATTTAGTAGAAAATTGAAACTTCACATTTTTTATTTGTTTTTTGTTGTTGCCCGGACCGGAAATAGAACCCAAGATCTCAAGAAGTAATTCCGAAGGCGGACGGTCCTCAGAGACGATATTTATATTTCTAAAATTTCGAAAAAAAAATCTGTTAGAGGTTTCCATAACTTGCTATACAGTTTAATTTGCTATACACAATAACGTATTCCTACTATTTATCTGAGGTGAAATTAGAAAAGAGAAAGTGTTTGTTCAGTTTTGATGGCAAAATTGCTGAATTGATTTTAATATTTACAAAACAATAGATAAAACTTTGGATAGCGATATAGGCTACATTTTATTTTAAAATTTTAACAAGCAGTGTTGGAGAGCTAAATATCAAATAAGTAGACTACGCGGGCGAAGCCCCGGGTAACAGCTTGTTTATTATGATGATAGTTAATTTTTAAACAGATACAAACAGATTAGTGTTCAACGTCCGTTCCAGATAGATTTTGTTCGCTCTCTTATAATTATAAAGAGTTGAAGTAACATACCAAGCTAGCGACGTGAACGTAACCGAAACAAAAAGAGATGTGAATTAGATCCCATTTATTGAACAAGATGTAATAAAAATATCATTAAAGTGTTATATTTCTTATCTCGTAGTGACAAACACGAAATAACCCCTAGCAATATAAAAGTAATTGTAAGGGAAGCGTGACTTAAAAAAGTTAATTTGATGCGCCTCAGAATGGATCCTTCACGTTCTAGTCAATTTACAACTATCCTTTAATATATTTTTTATCCCAGACAATCAGGATTCTACTCGGGTGCGACGGATGCATGTTTATCAGACACGGCCTTCAATCCTCGAACGCGCGTGTACTTCATTCGATGCACTGTTAATATTCCATTAACACCTCAGTTCTCAAAGTAAACCGCTCTATACAATAATACTACCTGAAAAAACAAGACGGGGACTTGCTAAAGCTCACAATGACTACGGATTTCACTACTCGGTCCAATTAATTTTAAATTGTCTTCATTTGGACATTCCAACGTTTGCTTAGCCATTTCTGCCTGTGGACAGTTATTTTAATCAAAACGAAAAATGTGTTCGAAGTGTGTACTTCGTTTTATGATTTGACAAAGCTTCAGTGGCTACCTTAAATTAGATTCGTTTTACAATCAATTCGTTAAGTGGCTCGTTGAAAGTGTCGAACAAGTTGAACGTTCCGGAGAATCAGAAGCGTGCGCCCGCGCAGATATTTAGGTCGCCCAAAATAACCGAACCACTTTGGCAACAGCTTGATAAAACTCAATGGGCAAACTTCAACCAATTTTACGTTCAACTTTCCATAATTTATACTATTGATTCAGTATTGAAATTCATTATTCACTACTAAGACAATAGTCGTTTGTAAATTCAATGACGAAGTAGATTATTTCCGTAATTGTTATCGCGTTGATTGTAAAGCGTCCTACTGTTTGTATTAACCTTGTTTCTGTTTCGTGATAGTGGATTTTTAATATTATATGCTTAGAATTGTGTGCGAGCTGTTAACAGAAGCATCGCGAGTCGCGGCCACGCTCGTCGCACGCGCACGATCCAAGGCCATTTTGTTTACACCCGCATGTTTACGAGAGCCCAATACAAGGATGTTATCCGGCCAAATGTTATCATCGTCATTGTTAATACTACGACTGGTATAAGACTAGGTTTTAAATTTGTCGCATTACATTTGCGAGAAAATAGCGCCAACGCTTCATTGAACATTTGGCGGGAAATCGGTTGCGTAATGTTGCGAAAGTATTTCTTATAGATTATCAAAGGATTAGCGTTACTCATTCTGCTTAACTTTCTCTTTAATGATGACCTTAAATCTGTATGTGTTTACCATACATGTGTTTAGAAAGGTCATTTTTTTAATTTTTAATTTCCATTTACATTTTCAAAAGCAATTAATAACTTAAGGCCAATAATAACCTCCATGAGCAGTTTCTCTAACTTTTAATTGATATCTTTAAAATATTTATCTTTTTGCACAAGAGCCTATTAAAAAATAATATTTATTTTTATATTGATAACTATTTGTTAGACGATAACATCTTCGTTCTTAGGTCGCCAAAGTCACGTTATTACGTAAACGCTTTGTATTTGGTATTTAAATTTTGAACGTTATTTACATTTGTTGCGAATTCTGATCCACGTGTGCTGTGAATTTGGCGGGAATCTCCATTACCGCGTGGTCTACCAGTTGGCCTTGAGTCCACTACGTCATTGACATAGTTCCCGACTGCACAAACCGACACAAAACAGTTTTTACTGTGATTCGGTTTGAAAACGATGCTTGAGCCATTATTATTAACTGGTTTTCATTACTTAGGCTCTTCACAGGCTGTTACCTTGTTGGCTATAGCATCAAGGTCATTCTCGAAATTTTCTCAATATTTTTGTTTTAACAAAAATGTGATATTACATCCCCAACGGCTTTTTTGTTCTGTTACGTTTAAGTGTGACTAAACTAAGTGTTGGAATAAATATTAGATTATAAGCAATTGACAACGAAATTGGAATTTTCTTTTAATTTTGGAAGATCTTTATGAAAAGAAAACATTTTGTTACGAATTCTAAAATATTTAGGTTTGACAGAAGTTTAGCTAAAAATATTTGCCGACGGAATCTGATCACTATTTTGTTTTAGGCAGCAACCGCTTCGACAAATTATCTAAACTAATTCATTCTTCGGTACATTTAACACATTAAAACTACATTTAGATAAAAAAACTTAACTTGTGATTCGAAAACTGAAAACTAAATTCTGTATCACACAGTGAGAAAAAAATTGCAAATTCTAGTAGGACAAATAAAAGATAAATCGAAGTCGAAACAAAAACATTTAAATTAATTTTGAGATAACAATCAGTTCTCCAATCTTAACAAAGAAATTCCGTAGTGTATAAAACCACACACATGCAACCATGTCATGTTCATTAAATATGAAATTCTCGGCACTAATTTATCTAATCTGTAACCACGTCGCTCATACACTTTACGTTACCAATTTAAAATACCATTGCTTTGTTAAGTTGAATTTGTAGATATTATTAAAATAAATCTCACAGCTATATGCCTTCGCCCATTATAATACAATTTAAACAGTACTAAAAAGGATCGTAAAACTTTTATGACTATGAAGGCTATATTAAAATAAAAATAGAAATGGTCTCGAAGGGCGTTACTGCGACAAGGATTTCGAAGCATTAATCTCACAAGAGTGCTTTACTCCATACGAATAGAATCGTAAAAATGTCAACTGTAAGGGTCCTAAGCTCAAGCGTCCGGATTTTAACGAACTTCCAGTTTGATCGTAAAATTTTAAACGAATAACACGGTTGCAGCACCGCCTTTTACTAACTTACGAGCGAGAGAACTGAACTAAAACACGTAACCTGTCCCTAACATATTTGTACAGAAATTCGAAATGGTTCATTTAACGGGATAAAATTCGTTTTCTGGGCCATCCCCTACCCGAGTTTTTTTCAATATCAGATAAAGCCTTATTACAACTTTGTAATTTCAATCTTAATCAATTCTTATTGATGTTTTCTCTTTCCAGATTTCCTGAAACCACGCAAGCGGTTACCGAACAGCGGAAAAAAATCACCAGCGGCGCACAAGCACAAACACGAATGTGGACATGGAGCTCACATTCGTCCTCCTAAAGTGGCGAGGCTCGCGCAGCCTTTCAAACGCTCCAGCTAGATCTCGACTTTATGGAAGATCCCGCAAATTGAACACATTATTACCCTGTAGAGGCAGCTTCAACAAAGGCTCGAGCCAATTCTACAGCAACTTTTAAGCTGGACTTAAAGGAATTCGTGTCACTTATGTGCACACTTTCGACTTTCAGATCATGTAAAAGAAACATTCTAAACATCATGTTCAATTTAGGCGTGGATGCGAAAATAATAATTGTGCAAAATTATTTTATATCTCTTTAATTTATTTTAATTGTCGTTGATGTGTACGCGTCATAGAACAATATAATAATGTTAAGTAATTTGTAAGATAGTTTGAAATATATTATAGCAATATTATGTTCAGCCCCGGCGGTTTCCCTAAGCATCACAATTTTTATTCGGTTCTCGTCTTGCTCATTTTATTTCGGAACATAGCTCCCTCGTCAAACTCAATATCTGGCCAATTGAAGTATATTTATAATGTGACAATTAACTATAAGTGTATAATGATCTCTTTGACATAGGTAAATTAAGTTATATTAGTTTTAGTCATAGATTATGTTGGTTTAAGTCAGTTTGCAGATTGGATGTTTAATGTTTAGCGTTTGCGTGTTCCAATTTTGATAAAAAGAGTCACAATAGTCGTTTTGCCTTGAAAGTGCTTACTTGATTGTGAAAATTAAATTTTCAGTCTCACGGAAGCAATTTCGATGCTACAATATCTTCGAGCAGTTTCCTACACCCCATAGGGAAATGTTTAAAGAATAAATCAAAAACTTTATATGAATAAGTAAAAACCAAACTAGAGTTAATATAAATCAAATACAAATACTCAAACTTGTTACTTTGTCTGTAATAAACATATTGCCAATATAATAAATTAGATGATTTTGTTTTAATTCAAACATTGAGTATTTGTGTTTAAAGTTTGCGTTGGCGAACTTTTTGTAATTTGTTTTGTTATTATATTTTAATGGATTTATATTTTAATTATTTTAATAATTGTTTTCATTGGATTATGATGAAACTTTGAATCATTATAATCGCGCGGTGAACTGCGGCCCTTGAAAAGTACAAATAATTCATCTGTTTAGGTCGGGTTGCAGTTAGGTTTTAAAAGACATTCATTTTCATATCATCTCGTAGGTTTTTGTGTGGTTCTTTTTACGGACGGCACGTTCAGCCAAAGTTTGCACTCAGTAGTTGGTAGGTCTGACTTAAGACTTGTGGAATTAAATGAACTTTACAGTTTGACTAAGTTGACTATTTGGGAAGCGTGGTTACGCTTGGAAATCATTATGAGGGAGGACGTTTACTTTGATTGTTTTCTAGAAAATTGACTTTGTTCTTGAATTTATGAATTGTGTTTATGTGTGGTCTCCAAAACGACGTTTGTTTCGCCAAAGTCTGTTTTAGATATCAGTTTTTTATTAACACAAATATTTTTAGTAGTACAATATAGTAAAGTCAAATCTTTTGCTAACATCAGTTTCCGATACATTCCTTCATTCCCATCTAGTTTGTGTTTCATGAATACTTGCCCAAGAACTGGTATTTTTGGACGAATATTTGTCAAATTACAAAACCCTCGTTTGCGAGACCACACCAAATGTTTGATAATATTTTATTGTTTGAAATGTCTATTTGTATGTTGTGCATTAAAACGTTGGTAACGCTCGGTACAGCCTTCGGCGCTTAATATGCAATATGGTGCAAATAAATGATGACATGGATGTAGAAGATTTAAAATAATATGCAACCATTTTGATTTTAGTACTTTGCCCGTACTCATGACAAATTTGTACGATTTTTTAACGTAAGACAGGATTTGAACCAATGACCTTGGATTTGTTGTATGCCAACAAGGTAAAATTGGTTCGCTTTAATCAGTCTACGATGGAAAGTCTATTACTTGAAAGTAAATAAAAATTAAATGAGATACAGCTGTAGAAGCTTCATCATTAGTACACCCAGTAGGGATGGGATTTCATTGCATTTCTTGGTATGCTAAAAGTATTTCGTTTAGGCAATTACTCAATGATTTAGACACAGAAGATACTTACATTTATTACCTCTTTCTTTTTATTTTACGTAGTTAAAGATTGGCGTATTTAGCTAAAGGTTTCCACTAAAGAACCGCTTTACCACAAAATAAATTTGGCTGCCTGTTTAACTAAACGCTGCCCATAATGTACATTGTACTATTAACATGCTACACGTAGTTGACGGGCTAGCATATTAATGTGGTAGTTGAGAATCTAATTTTGGACAGTGTTTAGCAAAACATGTGTTCAACGAGTGTTTTAACTCTTTTGTAGTAAGACGGTGTATTTTTTAAATGAAAAAAGAAATGTCTATTTAAAAGTTAAGTTTTGTCGAAAACCAAATCTTTTTTATTGGAATCATGCATATCGTTTTTATGCTTCTGAATTTTGAAATATGTTTGGAAACTGCAACATTCTCATCATCTTCTATATTTTATGCAAGGTTTTATTTTGGACTTCCAGCCTCCAAAGTTGTAATAATTGCCGAGGTCTGTATACTGAATTGTTTAAAGGTTGGAACTTTGAACCGATGAAAGCATTGTATAATTTTAATTTAAATATTTTCTCTAACACCTGTGATGTATTGAATATGATCTCAGAACATAATTTAACTATGCAATTGTCATATATTTTTTGTTTAAATAGTATTAATTACGAATATAGATGCTTCTGCAACTGCAATAGTATCCCTGGCTTGAGAAATAATTTAATACATCAAATATATTTTGTTTAAAAATTTAATGTGAATTTCGACTGATTTTTTTTGTGTTTAAACCGATGTACATGGATGGCACTGTAGATATTGTGCACTGCTATTTATTTATTTAGTCCGTCTAAAAGGGATACACAAAATTATATTTTAGTCTTATGAAAAGATGCTTGAACCGCCCGAGAAACCCTTAAACCAAAATGAAGCTATAGTTATATAATTACAATTACATGCACGATCCTGTGCAACTTTTCTGTAAATATTTGGCCATTACATAGAATATCCGATTCATAGCGTATCGAGTTCCATATCATATGTGTATTGTATAAAACTTAAAATTAGATTTAAAAAAAGCTTACATACGGTATCTGTTGTTTTCTTATTCCCCATTTATTATTATTACCCATATATTAAATGGCTAAGTCCAAATTTTGTTACTAATACTCGTAGCTTAACATAAAGATGCTCACCTTACTTGATGGAAAGTTTTTTTTATGATATTGGAAGACAAACAAGCGTACGGATTTCCTGATGGTAAGAAATTCTCGCCGCCTAGAGACACCAAAGGTGGTAATGATGCGTTGCCAACTTGAGACCGAGATGTTTGGCCTTGAGCAAAGTAAGTTTACCGGCTACCTTATCCTCCGAACCGGAACACGTCTACAGCAAGCACTGACGATAGGACAGCCGGAATAGTTAGTGCGGTGGTATCAATTCGGGCGAGTCGCTGTGAAACTCTTCCACTTAGTAAGATATCACGACGTTAGTGACGGTAAGCCTAAACTCGCCGTTTACGAGCTTCCTGACAGGAAGGTCATCTGCCTTCCGCAAAGCAGACCGGACCAACACGGGGAAAGAGAAGGTCGAAGGTGGAACTATACTAAGCCAAAAGGTGCCCATTTACTCTTTCTTTAAAAGCACAAAAGTTGTAACGCTCTGGAAACACCTTCTCAGGCAGATTGTTCCACTCCTTACATATGTTCAAATAAACTAAATCCGTCTCTTAGGATCTTGTCTCTGGGCAAAGTGCAAAATAACAAATATATACTGCAAAAAATTAACCGGCGGCTTTCCCGGTAGTTAGCAATAAGTTTTTTCCTTATTATTCGGGTACGAAAAATAGAATAGAACATCTGCTTCTCTGACAGGCATCAAGACGCAAGTTCAGGTTTTATATAGGTTATTACAACAAGACCACAGGTGGCAGCTGTGCAGCAACATGCCTAGGTAGAAATCCACCGCCTTTTCTATTCCTGCTGCCATAATGACTGTCATGTTCCGCCCCCGCGGGTAAGGCAGCCGGTGTAATTGCACAATAGACCTAACATCCCAGTTACAATCCTGTAACATCTATGGTCTCTATAGGGAACGATTGTCTCTTAACCAATTAGGAGACCTACACGGGTCTAAGAGTGCTTGTTTGCTGACCTATAACAAAAAATACACTGCGTTTCTAAACACTAAGATATCCACTGGCGGTTGTCTATTTTGAGGGTGGCTCTTGTATGCCTACTTTTAATCTTCAGATGGGACCTGACACAGGCAAACCCGGCGTTATTGGTAAGTGAATACTAATCTGGATGAGGTACCACAGAAGTGGACTCAATAAAGATGTCAGGGTGCTAATAAAATATTCAAACACAGTCAAAACAATTTATAAATAACACGAGCAGGTACTGTATGATATTTTCCAAAGTAGGTAAAGGAAAATCAAAATGCTTCCGAATATCTAATTTTAGATACCTAGATTAGTAGATGGTGATAACTAGGTATATCTTCACTCTCATTTCATTCATGGGATTTGGCATTTTTAACCGAATTTAAAAAGGCGATTGTATGCGTAATGCCTATATTTTTTAATTATACGTTCTTTAATTTCTCCGTAATGTATAAACTGATTTTAAAAATCTTTTAACATTTAAAAAAATTAAGTAAGGCAACAATACAACCCACGACTAGCCGAAGATACTAAGTCCCACAATGTGATAGATGGCAAGCCTATCGTCAACCGGGCACATATCCAATCCCGGGCAAAGTTTATTTTTATTAGAAAAACCAAATTTTCTTGTTGCCCGGCCTCGGAATCGAACCCGGGACGTCATGCAGTCAAGTCTAACACCTGGACCGCTAGACCACAGAGGTATAGAGGGTAGTTTTGTATTTGAAAGAGCGCACTTCCTAGGTAGTCCTATTGTCATTGAGGGAATTCGAGATAAATATTAAATACTCAAATATTACTATGTACTTATATCAGTTTAAGGAGTTTTACTATATTTAAATTATTTATGGTTATACTAAAGCGATTTCTATCGAATTTTGACCCTCACAAGGCTTCTCCACGAGAAGCCTCCTCCGTAACATAGTATGATACGCACCAGCTTGCAGACGAGATTAACTTGAGTCCAAAACATGGTGGCAGGACTACATCTATAATTCATATCGTATCATTTACTGTCTCACTGCAACAAACCCGATTATCGATATTGGAATTACAAATGCTACGTCGATACAATATTTTTTTTCGAAAGAAAAAAAAAATCTGGCTCAGGAAAATGCTAAAGCAACATTTCTTGAGAAAATCAATAACCTGATTATAAAATTAAGACACTAATGGCCGATTTCACCAAGAGCCTCCTATACTTTAGGGGACCTTTTAACGTTACTTACGGGACTGTTTCCATATAAAACAGTCCCCTAAATCACGTTGAAAGTCCCCTAAAATATAGGGGCTCTTGGTGAAATCGGGCACAATACTGATAGAGCATACGGAGCGATGCCAACTTGCCTCTCTGGCTCGATGATTTAGTATTTTCTCTACTACAAACTAAACCAGCACAACGGCAAAATAGGTAAAGCGGTGAATTTAAGTAAATCTGAAAATTGCTAGTATAATAGGGTTAGGAACCTACTCTTGTTTTAAAAAAAAATAAAAAACTACTCTTGCATTAAAAAACAAATTAAATCGAGATTCAAAAGTAAACCCTACTGAGGAGTAACCGCACTCACTTGGTTCTATACAAACATCCCTCGCTACGCAACCTCGTACATCTCTGGTGGAAAAGCAGAATAAGTTTACATTAACGATTTAGTTGGTCGAGGGTCTAGCGTACGACTACGTAGCGACAAATAACTTCGAGGCTCGAGTTCGATTCCCGACGGTGACATGCATTCATATGGCGAACATTGAAATGTCTATATTTTCGGGTCTCTTTAGTTAATTCCATTGTATAGCTATTTGCCGTGCTAGCCTCTGCGACACCTCAGCTTTCAGCGAATTGCCGCTGCGACAACCCTCAAACGACCGGTCGGATTGCCTCTACCGTCGCCTGCCCAAGTACAGGAGTATCAAGGTTCTCCTTAAAACATTCCTCAGTGTCACCCACACCTGTCTATGCATGAGCCTCACGTCTTCCCATGCCAAGGGCTCCCCGCGCGCCCTTACTTAGCAAGAACGCGCGTCTGAAGCTCCCAGAGCGGGCCTCCAGCGAGGACGCATGCCACAGTCCAGTATCAGCATATCGTCCTCGTCGCGATGACCCGCTGTGGACATCTTAAAAGGGCTCGGAGAGCAGC
This sequence comes from Calephelis nemesis, assembly GCA_002245505.1. Classification (NCBI taxonomy): domain Eukaryota; kingdom Metazoa; phylum Arthropoda; class Insecta; order Lepidoptera; family Riodinidae; genus Calephelis; species Calephelis nemesis. The sequence goes on from NJDD01000290.1 coordinate 89,777, forward strand.
CGTTGGCAATTGGCCCTCGGGCCTCCGACATTAGGCAGCCGCCTCCATAATGCTACGACTGCTCCAAGGACTTTCGGAGCTAGCCGGGTGAAATGTGCCGCGAAAGTTCACCTTCCGTCCAGGATGAGACCTAGGTAGGTACCTACTGCATTTGGGTCCCTACCCAGACCGGGACCCCGTCCAGCACCACTCGCATAGCTGGAGGGGGTCCTACCCAAGGCCCATTAGAAGAAAAGGGCCTCGATCTTGGGGAGGGTCACCTCCATGCACTGTTAGCGGCCGACGACGAGGGTTGTCCCAAACTCCGCCAACCGCAACATCTATCTCCCCCTGGATACTTTTTACATACATACGCTGTCTGAAGTCACGTTTCCCTAGTAATAAATGATGTCTTCTCCTATTGTTTTAATTGCTACTGCGCATACTATTGCTGAAGATAAAGAAGTTAACGTATTTCCTGGCAGTAAGAAAGTTATAGTGCAGGAACATGTAAGGTAGGTAAGGTCGTTAAAAAATCAGGCAGTCATCGCTGAACCACGGTAATCGTATTTGTATAATAAATGTGAAAGTTTGTCTGTTTTTATGTTACCTACTCCTTCACGCAAAAATTGCTTAACCGATTTTCATGAAATACCCAAGTTACACATAGAGGGTAACTAACCCAAGTAACACAGGATAGTTTTTATTCCGAAACAATGTTCCTGTGGGACCACGCGGGCAACAACTAGTGTAATATACAGATGTACCACCACACTGTACATCTGTAACAGAGTCACGGTAATGTAATATACAGTAGTCTAACTCGATTCTGTTTTTGACTTAATACCTACAGCCAAGCGGTGTGCAAACACGCGATAAGGTAGTTATAACACGGTAAGATGCGTAGACCTTCGTTGTAACTACATCCGCCTATTTGAATTTCTTTCTTATTTTATAATCGTAAATATTTTATTTTTATAAAATAATTAAATTTTAAATGAACAGTAAGTGTAATAAAAATGCAAGTGACATTTTTAATTATCAAATTTCATAAGAAACGTTCTCAACCGCTCAAGCGAAACTCAAATACAGTTTATAATTGTTCTTTGAACAACCAAACCAAATAAAACCAAAAAAGCATTCACATATCGCACGCTTACATATCGGTTACAAAATAAAAAAAAACGCTGCTGCCTGCTACACTGATTCATCACCGCGTACTTGTACATAAATATTTATAATTTGTGGGCGCCAAAGCAATGCATACCAAGTGCATACCGAACGCGAGACGCATAGTTATAAAAGCGTTTACGCCCTTTTGTATGAAGATAGAATACTGTATGTTACATGAACGTGGCTGAACTTTCCCTCTTAGCATCAATTTCGAAATTCCCCAATAATTTGGTAATTAGTCTTTAGGATACAGTGCGCACGTAGAAATAAAACAACAGTTTGGATGCTCGTATGAAAATGTTTACTGATATCACAATCAAGTCTACACAACTACCAATACCCATCATAATCGTGTACACGGCGAATATGAACGATATATAGAATTACATGTACCGACAGAACGAACAAGGGCTGTAAGGCCGGCGTCGCTACTCGACTAAAACATCAAACACAAAATTAGTACAGTCAGTGCATAGTTCGGTAGCGTGCTAGAAACAAATGTACCCGAGTGTACCATGAGACTACGTGTCCACAATCATTACCACGTGAAAAGTAACCTCTACGTTTTATAAAATTTCCTACCACCTAGTCAGTACATTTAACGACAAAATTGGATTTAACAGTCAGAACTATAATAAATAAGTGCAAGTAGACAAATGTTATCACTAATTAAAGAAGCAAATGTATTCGGTACGTAAAATAAATGCAAATAAGAAATTATTGTCTCAAAATACACTTCAAGAGTCATGTAGCGATAAACTGTCATGGCGTCCGCGCCACGCACTCGGCACTATACGAAAACTTGCAATAAATACAATTTATTATATATATGTATATACATTTACATAGAATTACACTTAGGCACATCAATTGTTATAAAATACGATTTAATTCGAAATCGTGATCCTGTCACCGATATTCAACTATACTACCACAAACTAGTAGGTACATTCATGTGATTTACTTATATGTGGTGGGTTAGGAAATATTTAAATTTTAATAAAATTTCATAGACCGCGGGCCTTCATACAACAAAATCAGTGTTTTTCAACTAGATTTCGATTTTCATCCTAAAAATTAAAAAAAAAACAATTACATACCTACTTATTGAGATTTTTAACAGATTAGTACTTGGTCAAACTGCCACATAATACTTTAAAATATTTGTTAGCATAAATCTTTCAAAATATTTTGTAGGTTAATGAAGTTTTGAAAACTGGATAAAAACTGTTTAACATTTAATCATTTTTATGTTATAGTAGGTATATACAGCAAACACACAGATTTCAAACAGTAAGAGACTTTAGATACCATAGATGTTATAGTTGCGCCTCTGTCCTGAGGTCGAGGTGTTAGACCAAAACTATTCATTATCTTCTTTATTTAAAAAAATAAGCCAAACATTCGATCATTATAATACTATTATTTTCAAAGTTTGTCCATGTAAAAGTTCATAAATCATTTATTTAAAGATTATTACCTACTTAAGTTTTCTAACTTTGAAAACATCGAAATTCAAACATGTCTTATATTTTTGAACCGAAATAGGTACACTCGGTAATAATGCACACACCCGACATTTATCTAACTCATATTTATTATTACTGTGCCACGAAATATTTTGCTTTTTTACGACTTGCGAAAGCCTTGACATTCATACATTCTCTAATTTTCAAAAGTAAAAGTTCCGTTACGTCTCCACCTGGGCCCGTGCCCAGTGATCAGATCTCGTCCAGTGTATGAAGGCCTGCGCCCTGTCACTTAAACGATGCAAATTATGTTTGATTACGAATTCCCCTAATATAACATTTATTTAACTTTCGAAATATTTTAGAAACAAATGCAACTTCTTATCTTATGTTACTAAGTATATAAGAAAAGAGCCTTCAAGCACTGGCTTCGGGGAAACCATGATAAATTTGTACTTTAAGATCCCCTCGCCACACATTCAGTGCCAGACCGTAGCGTATAACATTAATATTTGTGTTTAAGATATATTTAAATTACTGTCTAATTTGGTCGAAGACCTACATTTACTGAAACTAAGTCTATCATAAACGTACGAACTTCATATTCAACATTACACACATAAAAAAGATCCACTGGACGCTAATAGGATAATCTTACATGTTATTTATGAAGACAGCAAATATCTATTAAATTGGACATCAAACTTGTATTTAAAATGCTGAAAAAGATCGCAACAGCTAATAAGTCAAAGCGACAACGGTATTGATATAATTAGTTAGTACCCAGGTTCTCCTTTCTACAATGGGAACAATTTAATAAACTTAGAAAATTTCGGTAAAAATGTGTTTAAAATATACTGATCATTAAAAATTCCTAAGTTTTTAAGTTACCTGGTGGCTAATATAGTAATATGTAATACATACCTACATTGACTACAATTACATATGTTACAAGAAATCAGAAATATTAATTTAAGATACCACCTTGTATGATCGATGCAAATACCTAGTAAGTTGAAATACAAATCGCAAATAATTGCTAATACAAGTAATTGCTTGTAATTATTTATAAAAAAATACCATTTAAAAACCAAATCTAAGAAAATAAATATCCCTGGACAAGTTACACAAAGTTAATCTAACCCCAAATTAAGCAAATTATATGATTGTGTTATGGATGATAGTCTACGATAATAATACATATAAATACCTAAATAGATAACAGAATAAATTTAATAAACACCCAGATACGGAAATGCAGACATTTATAAGTTCACACAAATTTCTACCGCCGTCGGGAACGAACCCGAACCTCGCGGTTTATCTTTGCAGTTGGGCGTGTATGCTAACCCATCGACCAACGAAACGGTTAATTATTTTAATGTTACTTAAATATACTGCAAACATTACAATAAAATACCTTTACTTTTACTGCTTTTAAAGGAACGGTAGCAAAACGAATGAATTTAAAGGTTTTTACTTGCTATTTAAACAACTTTTACTGGAGATATTTTACAAGACTTGTGACGAAAGTGGTTTTACATGTAACAATGCCAAAATTACTCAAGCTTTACGTTCTTACAACGAAAACCAACACGAAAGTTAAAATGTTCTTACAATGTAGGTAGTATTGAATCGAAAGTATTTGTAGTTAATATAGGTAGGTATGTCTAAGCAATTCTTTGAACAGGTTTTGTCAGTTTACGCGACTTGAGTCAAGTCTGGATAAAAGCTTTTTCATTTTAGCAGATATTTTAAAAAAAACTAAAACATTTAAATTTACATTCCGTTGTCGCTGTGCAATAATTATTATTACGTAATAAACATCAAAATTTAAATATTCTAACTTATACAACATTACATCGATAGCTTTCATAAAAACTTTGACAAGTTAGAACTAAGTTAAAAGCCAATATCTACTAGTATATCCCTGATATTCTTGACACTGGAACTGGATACTGGATTAGGGAGTGAATACAGTTTTTTTTATAAAATGAAATCAAGCCCCTGAGAAATATAGACTTTTTTATAAATTGAGTACTCATTTAAATTCATGTTCGTGAGATCAAAAGTTTTTCTCTTTTTTGATACCTAAATATTTTAATCGTAATATTTTGTTCAAACTTACTTTTTTAATTTTTTTTGCAAATTTGCATCAAGATACAAAATTTAATGAAATCATAATTAAATTATTCAAAATTAGTCATTGGTCGTCGAAAAATACATGCAAGGATCTTTAGTAAAGCGGTGGCCCTCATACTCAAGCTCAGTTAGTGAGATACGGCGGGAACGATGATTCCACAAAACAAAGAAAGAGCAGGATACACTGATTTATTCATGATTATCTAGTTCATTTGTACACTTGAACTGAAGAAAATTATACAAAATGCTATCTGAATTTAATTAAATTTAAACACGAAATTCAATCTTTATGAAAAAAACTACTACCATTACTTATTTCGATTTCATAAAGCTAACAATAAAACATACGTAAAAGTCTCCACAATTTAAAAATAAGGAAAAATTTAAACTCATTATTTCCACGTGATGGCAATGCAGTTGCAAGAGGGCCAAAAGTGCTAATGAATTATAACTGCATGATTTTCATAAAGCGTAGGTAATATTTTTTATAAGTATTTAAGTAGGTTCCAACACTTTTCAGGCAATGATTACTGTGATTTTGGTTCCAATAAAATATGTACCGCAAGTGTTATCCGAATCACTCAAATAGTACCCCTGCATTTAATTCCAAGGAAAGATATTTTGTTTTTCAGTACCAGTAACCACTTCTACCAGTGTAGGGCTTAAAACTGTTGACTAATCATGTAGGTATACTTGTACACACCATAATAAATTTTCTTATAAATAAAAATATAAACAAATTCCCCCCCGTCATCACATCTAACGCCTAAACGTATTGACAAATTTTATTAATTCCTATTTTGTTGTGTTAGATATTGTCAAAAGATTTGCCTAGGTATATGAAAAAATAATAATACCTATTTAAATTTAGAACCAGACAACGTCTCGGCTGATCCACAATAACAGGCTTGGTCGTAAACGGCATTTGTATGATAGTTTCTTGGTATATATTAGGAATATTTACAAAAATTTAATCCAGTATCCAAAGGCCAGTTTATACAGACTACAGCCCTAAACTTTCTATAAGCTCTAGAAATATAAATATGTAGGTACTTATTCGTACTTAAAATACTTAAGTTAAAGTTAAAAGTCTGTTGGTGTTGAATTGAGAATCTTAGAAAATAAATATCGTAAATATAGCAGTCCAGGTGTCTGTTGCTCTCGAGATATACGGAAATTGGACGGCAAAATATTTTGATAAACAGACTTGCAAGTTTTAAACTATTGACAGTATGTGGTGTACAAGCTTTAAAAAAAAAGATAAATATTTAATATTTTCCCTATACGGATTATCTAACACTAAATATTTCTTTAGAAATGTTATACGCTTATAATATTTTAAACAGACACTGGAGAATTACTTATTCATAAACAATATGAGATGCTGGACCGCACGATAATCTAAAACATTACAAACTACAGACAAAATCACATTTATTTAATAGACAGTGTAAAAATAATGTTTATAAACATTGGCCTATGAGATAAACATTAGAATTCATTGTACTCAATCTAGTTGAAAGCTTAATTTTATTATCACACGTACCTATTAGGTAGATATAGAACGTCGATTATACAAAAGTTAATGCTAATATAGAAACTACATTTAGTAGTATTCTATGAGATATTTTAAATAATGTGATATCAGACTTGTAATAATTATCAAAGAGTTAAATTTGATAGTGAGGCAATACGTAGTTAGTCGAGTTGCCTTAAAAAAATTGCAGGCGCTTTAATTTTCCGCGGTGATTTTACTTGTGTAATTTCTTCCTGCATATTTAACCTACATGCAATAGTTATATCTTCTATTGAAAGCCGTACCATAATAAGTTAATAATTTATATTCAGTCAGTGCTGTTAAACGTACGATGGTCTTAACAGTTATTATAAAATTCTTAATTAGTACCAATGGATGACTGAAATAAATCACAAAACGCAATTTTTTGTGACTTGAATCTTTTAAATTGTGTAATTTAAGTGACATAAACCAGATAGACACCCATATAAAGTTTTAAACGGCCAAAAAGAAATGTTTTACATCTAAAGTTCTACAAACAGCCGATCTAACAACATTTAAGATTAATTACATTTGGAAATATTAAACCGATGTCACGTGTGCGTTAGGAAGAAATTCTAAGATGTTAAAATGCTGTGTACATATTATAATTTATTCTAGACTATCCAAACACGTTCTAACTATAGATACTAGTAAGGGGCGAACGAAAATTATTTCTAAAAGGCAAATAATAAGAATGATTATTGTCTGACACTGGGTTATTGTCGAGACAGCAGCTTTGGCGTCACTCGCCACTCTATTGACTATAGCATAACGAGGGCTCGTACGGACGTAGGCCAAGCGATCGTAGCCTCTATAACAATGTGATAAGTTACATTTATGGCAGAGAAAGTCACTACCAGTGCTGTGGCCCAATGTTCGACTACTCGATCCAGACTAAAAATTCTGCTAAAAACATAGACTAAAACAGAATGAAACCAAGTCAACTTAATACATTACATTACATTAAATAAATACTTTCAGTCGTTCTCACCGCTATATGAAAAAAAAATATTGGCGCATTTTTCTTTTCCGCTTGTTCTATGTGAAAAATTGGAATTTTACGTAACGCGTGAATATAAAAGCAACGCATATATTACATAAACAAAAATGCATTCATAAACCAAAGAACGTGTAGAACGGTAGCCTAATGAATTCATGTTCATTTCATACCAAATTATCCTTTGAAAATACTTTTTATAAATAGAATTAATTTTCTAAACAATTATGCTTTTACAAAAAACTAAACATAAATTTAGCATTTTCAGCTTCAGTAAAATATGCCGTCAAATGTTATCGAGCGTCTTTGATTATAAAAAATGCAAGTGAAACTAATTTCACAAATACTTTTAAAACAGGACCACAGCACACTACAAGACAGGCCCTTAACATAAAATGAAAAGGAAAAATAAAAATAAAATAAAAAGGGTATTTGGACATTTATTTACAATTTTCTCATAATAACTATGTGATTATTAATAAAGAAAAAACTTAAGCAACATCAGTGCTATATCCCCTGTTCACCCACCTATTTTAAATATAGTTAATGGTTTCAACTCACAATACACTAAACATAAAATACCGAAAATTAGTTCATTGTACCACACGGTACTGTTAATGACATAAAAGATAAGTCGAAGCCTTATGGGGCGTGTGATGTGTTACAATGTTCTATAACGTAATAACTACCTTACCTTTACACAACAGATTCCACGAAACTTATTTAAACAACTATAATGTCTATTGTTTCTATTATCAATTTCAAAAATCAAAATAAACAATTAAAAAACAATTATTAGGGAAAAGCATAGAAATCAAAGTTTATAGAGAAAAAAAGGTAAGTGCTAACGTTTTGAGCAAATACAAGTAAAATATAAGTGAAAAGTATAAAGTGAATGTAGTTGTTTACAATAAGTTCTCTGGTGCTGACTGTGCCATGAGTCAGAACCTAAGACCATACACTTATTACTTTAAAATAATTCTGTATAAAGTTTAAATTTACTTAAAGTGTACATTTCAGACTCAAACATATTATTGTTACCAATACACAACATTTTAAGCAGTTATTTTTTTGTCATTACGTTATAAAACAATTCATAACACCAGGAACACGTTACACCAGCATTAAAAAAAACATGTTTACTGATCACAGTGGAAGCTGACACAAAACTGTGCGCATAAGAAGTATACAAATTACCGCCTTAATGTTAGATGGATATTTGTACATTCACTAAGGTTAAAGTATTGTCAGACTTATTAAAAGTTCCGAAAAATACAAATAAATCTCGAAAAGAAAAAGATAAATGAAATAATTGCTACTAACTTCATCGGCCGTAAGTTTAATAACTTATTTTTCAATTTGTGATTTCTTATAAAAGCAAAGCTTAGTTTATTTCTTACAAACATATTGTTTTCTATGGCATAAGACAAGCACGCGGTTGCCCTGATGGCAAGAGATAAAAGTGGCCTATAAGCACCGTTGATGTTACAGGTGCGTCGCTATGCAATGGCCTGGGCGTTAGTGTTAATGTGCAAGTCTACCAGCTACCCTACCCACCAGACCGGAACATGACGTATTTAGAATGATACAACTAGTTATTTTATGGGGCGTTGTCTCTTTCTAAACTGTGCAACTTGAATAGGAAGACCACATTTTAAGATCTTCCTAGATCGTGAAGTCTGCGAATAAGGACGATGGTTTAAAACTTAATCTAACTTTTTTCTTTCAACCAATGTTTTTTACGGAAATGTAACTTATTCGTTTGACTTTATACTATAATAAAATCCTTTTCAAATAGCTTGGCACAGATAAAACTTACTAGGCTAGAGACAGGGGCTTATTATTAAAACAAAACCTTTATTATTAGTGAATCACAATTTCAACCCAATTTTTCACCACAATATATTATATGTAACTCCATTTTAGATATTTCTAAATAAAATGCTTCATTTTACCTAAACCTATCAAAGGTTTTTATTAAACTGAGAACATTAAATATCTGATTTGCAATGGTAATGTGTAATAAAATAAACTATATCATAATATGGTACCGCTCCTTACTAGTTGAAATATTTATTAAATAACCATAGTGAGCTTTATATCGGATACTATATACGTTAATGTTTTACGGTATGTAAATACTTAAGTCCAACTATTTTTCAATGTTTAATATCAATAATAAGTAAGCTGACTTCTAAGTAAATATATTCTAAATGGCCGGCTAAATTGAAAAGGATAATAATAATTATTAAAATAGTCATTTTCACACAAGTTGTGATGCAGACCCAGACGCAAATGTAAATAAACGAAAACAACAAAATATGGACCACTGATTAGCTAATGCACAACAAAAGGTAATATGTAGTCGATTCGAATGAAAATTAACTACAATTATTGAAAAAATAATGCGCACTTTGGCGGTCCCGTAACCAGTAGAACCGGAAACATCGCCGAGAAAAAATAATTTCAAGTCACATTGACGGTATGAAACAAACTTATTCTAATGCGGGACATGATTTTTGTAGAAAAACATACACCAATTTTATTGCACAAAGTGCCCCATATAGGCATAAAGGAATACCGCAGAGTTATTAATATATTAACAATCCATTTTTTACACTAAAAACCGAAAGCTTCAAATAATCGATAAATTAAAATCACTAGGCATTACATTATAAGGCAAAGTAAATGATTATTGTATATTCCGCTAAATATTTAGATTACAAGTTAAATAATTATAATTGAATTGTAACGCCTTACGCGGCAGAGATCATAACTTAAAACACCAAGCCGTTTAGCATTAGGGTCTGTCCGTATGGGTCGAAAAATGAAATTTAATCACAAAACTCGTAAATAAGAGTTAAAAAAATCTTATTGTGCGTGACCCACACGACATTACTTAATGACGTTACCGTCATAAAAATTAAAAATATATTCGCCAATTCAAATATGTTCGCTAAAAATTGTTATTGGCGTCAAATTATGCCTTTTCAGTCAAATTACCATTGAAATGGCAAAAAACCCATACGGCCGTATATTAACACTAATCAAAGCTCAAAGGATAACTAAAATGGCCACAATAAATAATTCTGATAAAATAAACCAATTATAAGGAGAAAGGACCGTATATCGTTAACATATCAAGTTTATCATATTTATGATTGTTTTAATATAGCTTATATAAACAATGTATCTAACGTAGCATTAAAAACTGAAAAAAATATTATTTAAAAATTCTTGTAGTGACTAAACCATACAATATTATTATATAGTTAATTATTAAGTAATGAATTTTTAATTATTTAATATCACTTAAAAAACTTAAAACATATAATAGGTATATATAAGAACGGGATACTAAAATTAAAATTGTGGAAATAGAAATGTTTTGAAAATTACAAGTACTAAAAATGCAATGGATTTACCCCATTAACATGGCCTATTTATGCGTTTTAAAATACTCATAAGGAAACTATATTTATAAAGGCACCAAGTGCTAGTGAAATTAATCAAAACCTACTGCAAGGTCATTTAAAATAACGTAATAGAAAGTACATAAGTGATCACTGTCGAGTACGATCTATACTATCACAAGGATAAACAACTATCGCTTGTATAAATTTGTATCAGGGTTCAATATTTATTTAACACTTTAATCTTTATTTAAATATCAAATTTAATAAATCACGAGAGCACGAGATCGCACAAGTTTTAAACATAATAATTATACAGTATTAAGATATACATTAATCAACATATTGAGTGATAGGGCAAGTTTTTACTTATGTGTTGCTAACGATTGACTGTAGAGAATTACAAATCATTACAGTGTATTGAAGTGACCATAACACAATTGCAATATCTATCATTTAAGAATAATATGATATACCACGTTTACACTGCTACATTGTTCTAACAACAGTGCAACTTTACATAATCAAACCTAATTCGAGTTAAATACTTCTTAAGGTCGACTTTAAAAATATCCCAGGAAGTTACCAAAACTGTTACAATCAATTATTAATAAAAAATAAAAACACTCGGAAAAGATTAATGATGAATGAATGATTGTACACCAAACACACAAATGACGGGTAAATATCCCGTTATATAAATCGCCATAGCATAAAAACTCGTAGATTATTTTTTATCAAGGTATTGAGATTTATAAAAATAGCATAAATACTTCAAATGTCCATCTAAAAATATACTCTGACACACATCACGTCATACTTATACCGTCATGTTCACTAAAAAGAGGAGTTTACAATATATTTATGAAAACTGTAGTACTCAGAAGGTAACATTTGTTTTAGTATTTCAAAAACTATTAGTTGTTACGACGATATTAAAATTAGTACTTTAGATGTAGATAGTTTACTATAACTAATTGGTACTGATTCTTGGCGGCTTTATTGTATAATAAAGTGATATCTGTCAAAATGTAGGACTAGATAGACTGTCATAAAAACTAAAAATATTTACGGTGGGTGATTGGAGAAAACAAGATAGAAACTCGACAGTGTTCAAAAAACTAAAATATTCGTCATAAAATGAAAATGATACATTATATTCACAATATTCAAAGTTTAAAACCCTTACAACTAACAAAATCAAAATATTTATACGATCAAGTCACAATTATTTTTGTGTCCTTTCGTATTTTATATGTACAACAAACGTCACAGCAAACCAAAATTAAATACGGGATAAAGGAAAAACGGGCCTGTCGCAAGCGTATTCAGTACCCAGGCTTAGATCGATAAGGTCAGCAAAACATAACCATCAGCATAATTTCACTAAAGTAATATAAAATCGTAACTAAAATAATTTGCATATGTTTACCTCAAACACTAAAAGATTAACAATTTTGTTCTATCTATGTTTACATGCATTATACACGAAATCTGCACTATTTTTTTTTCAAAAAACTCTTAAATATATTAATGAATCTATACTAAACGTCTATACATGTTTTCCGTCACCTACGTAATTAGTTAATACGAATATATAGAAAGTAAACACAGCATTTTGTTTGTTAAGAGGCGGACCTCACTATACTAGTTGATATGGAACGTAAAAATAAAATAAATCTCATACCTAAAGCCTTTTAGACTAAAATTAATTGACAAACCATAGCGTAACTAAAATAGCAATACCCTACCATCGATATCGCATGATTTGGTAAAAACACTAACACCTAAGATAAAATATTAGTAAATGCAGCTTCTCTAGTCGCTTCGCAGCAGCAAATAACAAATTGATATACAAGAAATAAATGTCATAATCTATAAGACAACACAATATACAAGTTATATGAGCGTAATATCGCACACACAATACGGAGGACATCATACACCTTCATTTTGATACATTTCTGTAAACAATATTACCCGTATCGAAAAATAACGAGATCGGTAATAAGCATAAAATTCATACACCTCAGGTTCATAGTAAGAAATAAATCCATCTCATTATTTATCGAATCAGATACTATTTATCTAACAGAGATCCGAAATTCAGAGTTAAATTATTGTTATTATACATCATATTCATGCCTTTAGATACAATAAAAATTATGTGCAATTACAATTAAGACCGTTACTTATAGGTATAACACCAAAGTTTGCATTATATTTTATAACTTACACTATGAGTAGTGATATATGAAACACTTTAATAAAGTTATAACAATCTACACATTTATTTATTCATACACTCATAATCATATCTTTAAAACAAAGTTTAATAATTGGAGTAAATTTACATTTATATATAATATTATTGATACTATTTTTTCCACGCAACAGAAATATATCAAAATCAAGATTTACTGACTAAAAAATGTATATTTGGTGCAATAAAAAAACATCATAAATCCAAAACACCAACACATACATAAAACGCCCATTATTTTGTACAAGCCGATAGCCGACACAAGGAACTATATAAACACGCGCACACTAGTCATAGTTTTGAATAAAAATTGCAGTGTGATTAAGAAATCGTTAGTTCCTTAAAAAATCACTCGTCTACCTTTAGAGACAGAGAAGGATATATCCAACCATCACCCCGTCTCCCTCTATAAAGGCAGCGAGCGTTCTTACAATCTAAATTTGAGTTTTGTGTGATTTCGATGCACTATATAACACAGTCTCAAAAATTCCTAAGTCTTACTCAACATAAATACTGAATTATGTTTCAAATCGTATAATCTGGTTCGTTTCCACACTTCAAGTATCTTGAAAAAATATCCATGGTCCGGATTGTTATGAAAACACTTACTAACAAGTAGTTTTGTCATTTATATTTTATTTTGTTTCCAACAGCAGTCGACTGAATCTTCCTTTTATACTACAGGTAAACCTGTTATTTCGATATGTTACCACCGATGTGTGGAACTGGCAGTGTACTGTAGATTATAGTTTACATGAATATTTGAATAGTACACGTTTCCGTTTAAATATAAGGTGACCCGAAGTTTTGGTCGCATGATTAGAATTCACAAGTAGCCCATTCTTGTTATGTTTATCACACTTGTGGTTTAAACGAGGTGTCCACATACGATCCATAGAGATATACTACGGTGCTGAGGATGGTTACAAACGCACGGATCGCTATATTCTGGTCCAAAAACTAAGCGTCATTATATTCATCTGAACATTTAATTATAATTGACACTAGTGATAGTCTGTGTACAGCAGACGTTCTGTAATCACTTTAAGTATGAGCAGCATTGAGCAGTCGTGAAGACGTAATTGTATAATACAATCTATCTGTAAGTTGTCTGGACATTATCGCCTTTGTTTTTGCGCCGATGTGTACATACACCGGTAAATATTCGGAAGTAAATGTATAGTATTCTAAATGTGGTCGCTGTTAGTATCGACAGGTGTTGACATCGGTGGGTAATATTTCAGTAGAGCGGTAGTGTGTTCAGTCGGTGTACCAGAGATGCTGCTGCGGATGCTGCGGCACGAGGTATGTGGGCGAGTAGGGCTGCAGGTAGCCCGGCAGACGCGCGCCGCTGGC
>NJDD01000290.1:111369-122156 GCA_002245505.1 Calephelis nemesis
CACGCGCCCGCCGCCGGCACGCCCGCCGCCGGCGCCGGCACGTCCCACCCGGGCCCGCCCCGAACGCTGTATGTAACCACACATGCCATACATTAATAATGCCATTTTTTAATGATAAATTTAAACAAATGAAACCTTACCAAATAAATACAACTGACTGCAATTAAAAGAAAAACACTTTCAGGAATAAAACTTCATTGTTTGTCTCTTCTCTAACGAATAACAAGCAATGTTTAATGTTGTTAACAACAGTTTGTTTGTCTACTATCTACTCTCGCTGTAATCCGATGGTATACTAGGGTTAAGTTCTAAGTTGGACCAAAGAAACAAATAATCACGAAATTTCATGAAAGTGAGTTAAGCAGTTTCAGAGTTCATTCACCTTATTTAGAGTTAAGTCTTCAATAAATTAAAATAATATGACCGCGATAAGATAAAATTTGTTTTAACTTTTGGCAGCGTTACTGTGTTAAAATACATACTTCAACTCAATATAATCAAGGCCTACTATTCACATCATCAAAAAAAAATTACAAAATAATGTTTTCTTTATAACAATCTAAAATCAAGGTTTGTCGTTCTCTTATGATGAAGTCTGATTTAAAGATATACTTTTAACTGTACAATTTATAAATATTTGTACGAAATAAAAAAAAAAATATGTATAATATAAACAAATACATAACGCATGAAAAAAAGAAAGCCAAATAATCAATTTTTATAATTTTTATCTACATTAAATTATTTTCTGAAGGGAATACAAAGTTTTTTGTATATTTGTTAGTTGAAAACTAACTAGTTTTATTTTAAATCCTCATTTACTTAGATTACTCATTTTAAAAAAAATTAAATTTGTTATAATCATATGATAACATATTTATATCCTGTATTTTTTTGCAGCAGTCGCTGCTGCGATTGTTAGGGGGTGCACTCATACCACTTGGATTTTGTACTAGATATATGCAAATGTATTCATCGCAATTCCTCCAATATTCATGACATCGTCTTTAATAATTACCACAAAGCCATCCATCCATATCATGAAAACATGCGGCGCATACTTTGAGAAACGTTTCCTACGACATATCCGTGTTTACGTGATCGTCATATTATGCAAGTATCAATTTCATTTTATCCTTTTTTTTCCCCGTGTTGGTCTGGGCTCCTTTGCAGAATAGACCATCTGCCTTCCTGCCAGGCAGCTCGTAAAAGGCGAGCATAGGTTTACCATCACTAACACCGTGACATCTGACTAGGTGGTAGAGTTTTGCAGCGACTCGCCCGGATTGATACTACCGCCTTACCTGTTCCTGCCGCCATAACGTCATGACGTGTTCCGGTTCGGAGGGTAAGGTAGCCGTTGAACTTACTTTTGCTCTAACCTAACATCCCGGCCTTAGGTTGGCAACGCACCATTACCACCTTTGGTGTCTCTAGGCGGCGTGAATTTCTTACCATCAGGAAACCCGCCTGCTTGTTTGCCATCCAATATCATAAAATAAATAAATCATAAAAATATAATCAGATCGGCGTTTTCACGCACAAATTGTTTTAGTATTTTGCTATAAATCTGACATAAATGAACACAATCAAACACCTCATCTGAACCCAAAAACGGGTAAGCGTAGAAGTTTCGGTTCCTTCACCATAAACAAACACCACTTACAAGTATTACCCACACTGCATAGATCTATACATATATACGAATACTAACGTTTATAACATATAAAAAGACGAATGACAAGCATGACTCACGTGTGATCATGATGGTGATGTCTATGTCTCGACGGAGGCGTACCCTCCTTCACCCGTTTTTTAACTGGGGACAGCTGAGTTGGTTCCTTTTTGCCACTACTGCTCGCCATACTATAAATTAATACATACCTTGATGTAAATACGTATGAGAAAATGAATGAGCGCGGAAAACTATGAGGAATACAATACATAATATTACAAATTTATTAAAGCGATTTGAAATTTAATTTCACAAAGTTTTAGCATGGAAAAACAATAAAGCATATTATGGTTTTTGAAATGGTGAGACACAACCACCAAACATAAATGTCACCGATGCCTCTCTGTCTCGTCACCCGAATCTTACAATTATCAATATATTTTATCATACTTGCTACATAATTACAATTCCAGATTAATGATTGCAGTTTTAGGTTTTTTTCTCTAACATATGGATAAAAATAGCATATAAACGTCTCTGGTAGATTCAACTGTTATCTGTACAAGTATATAAAAAGGAATTTGTTGTGGCAGTTACTGTCATAACAAGATTCTTCATAAGAAAAAAACCCGGGAGTTGCAAGAACATGGGAAAAACAATACTACAATCTGTACAAACTGTTAGTAGCTGATGTCAAGCGACACAAGTTCACCTTGTCGTCTAGTCTTTGATAATAATTGTTCTCTGATTATGAAGAAGCTTAATCTTGTGTCTGTTACCTCATTGTAAGAAATAAATTTGAACATGGGTCCCAGAATAATCGTGTGGAGGTGACGTCGACGGCCCATACCAAACGAGATAGGAGACATGGACTCATCTATCTAATATTTAAATATCACGGAAACTAACCTATATTGGTGCGTTTGGTGATGCGGCTGGTAGTGTGGCACGGCACTCGTTTGCTGTTTCGTTGATCTGAAATTATTGAACATTACTAAATCCTAATTCTTGAGTCAGTTAAAAACGATACACATATTTTTGTACCCTTTTTAGAACTTAGGCAAATATAAACTTAACTCGTTGAATAATTTCGATATAAAACAGTTGTTTTGTTTGTTTAGTTAAATTAGCCGCAAAATAAATTGGGCAATAGCATCTTAATGTTACAGAAAGTTAGTATTAAAAAGTTAAAATTTCTAATAAATTTAATGTAAGTGTAAAAAGGTGAAATATTGTAAGCGTCAAAAAGGCAAAACTGTAACTCTGTATGTTTTTAGCATAAAATGCTTAACTTTTAAGAATGAAAATAAATAGGTTGGAGATAAAGACTAGGTTTGATTGAGTTTATGTTCGCCTCAGGTAAGTTCTTTTCAAAAATAGCTTAATTGTCTTGACTGCTGGCCAATTATAAAACTTTGATCGTGTTGATAATTGGATCTTACTATAGTTCCCGTCACGAGAAGCTATAAATTATGTAAACAAACATCTTTTACCAAGTAATTATTTTTACTTCGAGACAATAATGAACTGACCATATTCAATCGAAATAAAAATATAGACGGGTTATATGAAAGTAACAACCTACTTAATTTAGTCGGATCATATCTAACGACTGACGTTTGAGTGTCTTGGTACGGGGACGCGCCGGTCGCCGGGAATGCAAACCTTTTTGAAATAAACGCGTCATTCGAGTTTTGAATTTTTCATTGCTTTGTTAAAATCGCGGATTTGGTTGTTATTGTTATTTTTTTATCTTTTCGTTATCACTTTGTTATTGTTGTTAGTTTTGTTAATTGTTGCCTTAATTTTAATTTTTTTTATCCATTATTTGTTATTGTGTATTAACGTATAATGAAGCCAGCACCCAGTACATCTAAGGAAATCAATTTGCCACGAAAAAAATGTCAAAACATACGTAATTTATTATACATATTTAAATTATTAATTAATTGAATTTATAATTAAATATTTAAAAAAAACTTTTATCTTTGAACCAAATGTTGTTAACTCCCGAACGTTTGTTTACATAATTTATAGCTTCTCGTGACGGGAACTTTAAATATAATTTACTGTAATTAAAAAAAAAATACACATCAACTAGCTGACCCGGCAGACGTTGTTCTGCTATTTTTTTATGTGATTTTAGAAAAATATTGGGGTGAGTCAACCTTGTCACTTAGGGGTATGAAAAATAGATGTTGGCTGATTCTCAGACCTAGTCAATATGCTCACAAAATTTCACGAAAATCGGTAGAGATGACTTCAGTCACGAACACCGTGATACGAGAATTTTATATATTCGATTTAAACCTTGGAGTATTTTTGTTTATTATTTGATTGGGTGTAAATATTTATTACGTTGTTAAGTTCTAGTGAGTAAAAATACCATGCATAGCACAATTCCCTAGTCTTTATTAGGTGTGACAAATGACAAGTAGGTATTGTATTGGTTGTGCGAGATTGTGTGGTGGTACCTCTTATGGGGATGATGATGGTGCAAGTCCCAGTCGGTGTCAGGCGGAGGCGCAGGCTCCACGATGAGCGGCGCGCGCCACTCGGCCACGTCGGCGACGGCCGCGCCCACGCCGCCCACCCCGCCCACGCCGTGCTGGTGGTGGGCCGCCGCGGCCGCTGCTGCCGCCGCCGCCAGCTGCTGCACCTGCACGGTACAATTACGTAATTATCATATTCTTACTCACACGTCTCAAATCACTATGTATTATTTAAATACATTACGTTTACAAATCTTAAAGAAGCAAATATATTTACAACATATTTGTAAGTTCAGATTTAAATCCTTGTGGTTTTTTTTTTCAAATTGCAGAAATATTCCAAGCATGTGCATTGTACAAAGTGCTATAATCAAAACACCTCATTTAAAACGCATTTGACTCAATTTCTAACAGGAGCTGGAATTTGTGCGATGAATATATTATTTCCGTATTTTTAAATAGAGGTGTTAAAAAAACACACCACATAACTATACGTGTTTATCAATCAATATAATAGCACCCATGTTACAAGAACATAATTTGCTTATTTTGAGATTAGATCAATCGATGTCACTTACACAAAAATGTTCTTCTGTTTGATTAATTTATCTTCAACATTAGATCGCGTATTACCTGGTAGGCCGGCTGGCACAGTATGGAGGAGACGAACTGGTGAGGGAAGGGCTCGGCGGCGCGCGCGGTGTACTGCCGCCCGCTGACGCCCACGCCGCCCACCCCGCCCACACCCACGCGCCCGCCGCCGTACAGCTGGTACTGCAACACCACGCACCGATATCAACATACGCAACTCTCTGCTTCTGCCCGTTGTTATTTACTATCAGTTGACAGTTACATTTTATGTCTATTCTAAACCAAGGAAATTGTTGTTTTTGAATCCTAATAACAATATACTCAAAACAAACAATAAATAAATATATTTAAGCTTTTCTTCTAAATCTAAAAAAGATTTTGATTATCCTCTTATAATTATACAAAAATAACGACACCTAACGTATATCACAGCTCTTAAGCTTTCAGAAAAAAATTGCTTCCTACGTTCATATCATAATCTTTCATCCGCCGTCAGAAAAAATGTTAAATTGCATTATATATGCAGTACATTATTATGGTAGCTCACAAGGTTATCATAGGGCGCCGCCCGCAGCCGCTGCTGGTTGATGGTGAGCGCCAGGTGGTGCGCCGAGGGTGCGGCCGGTGCTACCACGCTGCCCACGTACTCGCCGCCCACACCGACGCCCACGCCCACGCCGCCCACGCTTGAACCCGAACGGCGACACACCTAAAACCATACTTTAATTAAAATCCGATTGAGCCATTGCAGGACTCTTGAAGCCAGTCTAAAGGACTGTTACTAATTGAATTACTAGAAGTTTGGTCATTCAATTATTGCTCCGCCACAAAAATGACTTATAATCTGAGTTGAATTTAAGGGAACCAAAATTATCATAAGAGTAACTGAGAGTTAACTAATAAACGCGAAACATCATGAAATGTGAAAATTTACCTCCATCATTTGTACTGATGCCTTGACGTTGTTGCAATGAGCGTAATCCACAAGATGCGCGAGAGTCACGAACGCGTGGTTTAACGCTTCCCCGGGTGTAATCCTCCGTTCCTGAAAATATTCATTTTTAAATGTATTTTCGGTTCCAGGTGTAAATCAATATGTTTTTTATGATAATGGAAGGTAAACAAGCAGACGGATTTCCTGATGCTAAGAAATTCACGCCGCCTAGAGACCACAAAGGTGTTAATGGTGCGTTGGTGGTTGCCAACCTGCGGCCGGGATGTTAGGTTTCGAGCAAAAGTAAGTTTACAAGTTTACCGGCTACCTTACCCTCCAAACCGGAACACATTAACGGAAAGCATTGGATGTTATGGCAGCAGGAATAGGTGAGGCGGTGGTACCAATCCGTTTTATCCAAATCCATTACCAATGAATTTCGAAGTTAGATCAATGTTAATTTGTTAAGATATTTATTTGTTGTTGTCTTTATCTAATGTTAAATATTTTTTCCCTTGACAAGAAGCGAGAGGTATTGTTTCACATACATTTAAGTTGAGAGGTTTAAAAAAAAATTCTACTCACTTGGTCCATTGTTAACATTCTTTTGAGTAAGTCAATGAATTCTCTTCTATCTGCTTTCTCAGCCAATAGTTGGCCACCTTCGAGATCAGTAGGTACATTTACCTGGAAAACATCATAATATGAATTAAAACAAACTTACAGTAATAAAGTGAATTAAAAATCCTATGTCAAGCTTCAACGATTTACCCAATCATATAATATATACCCAAGCGAATATTACATCCGGATTGCCGACACAAGTTGAGCTGTATACAACCGCCAAGTTCCCTACTAATATCTTTCCATTTCTTTCCTAACCCGTTTCTCCCTCCCGAGCACAAACCGCTGACCACGTCTGAGACGAATCAAATATTGCAATTTAGACACGCTTTAGATTGCACGAGTAAATTTGCAGCGCGAACCGCGTGTGAGAAGTTAAGAAGGGCATTGCAGACATTACTTTCTTAGTTTGACCGCCTCATTGGTCGAGTGGCTAGCGTACACGTCTAATTACATTGACCAACCGCGAGGCTCGGGTTTGATTCCCGACGGGGGGTAGGCATTTGTGTGATGAACATATCGTACATGTCTGCATTTCCGGGCCTGGGTGTTTATTAAATTTATTCTTGCATCTATTTCAGTATTTATATATATTAGTTGACTAACACCCATAACCCAAGCATATAATTTGCTTACTTTGGGGTTAGATTCAATTTGTGTAAATTTGTTATTATTATATTTTGACATTGATTCGGTGCATAAGCAAAAACCTACTTAACCACAGCCTTCTCTCAATACAACATAACGTTAGTACTGGCAGGGGTCGGATGTCTTTTCTTCCGTCAGACGATTCGTCGGCTTATTCACTTCTTTATCATTTACTTTATCATACACGAAGCCGACACACAAAACACTTTATAATATAATATACCTCTTACACCACTGAGGCCAACATGAGGCATAAGATATTCATAAGATATAATGCACTGCGTCTTGAACTTTATACAAAAATATTATTAAACAATGTGGGAAAATCATCGAACTCCTAAACATTCCCATTTCCCATTAAAAAAATTAACTGAATTTTGTATTTTAAGACCATAAATAAATTTAATATTGGTCGGCTATGACAGAAAGCAGCATTATTTGCATTATAGCATTGAAATCTTACTTGGCCAATGTCGTCGAGGCAGTTGAATATGTATTTCCTCGCCTCCTTGCTTTTGATGCCGGTCTCTAGTTCGTGTTCCTCAGGAGTCTTCAACCTCCAGAAGGGATATGTGCTATCTACGTCTCGGTAGAAGAACTTGGCCGTTTTTGATGCACTGGAATAAATAAATCAGTTTAAGTTAAAATTTTTATATTATAAATTAAAATCTGTTTTCACCTTATCTGTTATCTTGAACTTGAATTTAGGTTTGAATCAATATTTATTTTACTATGTAAGCTTTTGCGGCTTCGTGGATCACTAATTCCAATATATTAACAAACATCATCTATACTGCAAAAGCGTTGGGGTCCAGCACTATTTGTATTCATCTTTAAATTTTTTTTAATATGGTACCCATATTTTAATTTTCACTGTGTGACTTCAGTATCGCTAGAAGCACATATTTCTCATAAAATCAGGGTTCGAAAATTATCGATATCTTTATATATACATTTCTTGTGTTACTAACACGACTTTCTTGTATATGTATAGATATCAAAGTATAATTGGATAGTTATATTGTTTGATGTATTCCATTTTGTACTAAATACATAATATTATTATATTGAATTGAACTTACGCCATTAATGCCGCCAGAAATGTCACTAATTATGGATTAGAACATAGATACTATTTGGAAGTATTACTTTACTCCAACGCCAGTTACATTTAGAATGAAGAAACACAATAAGAAACGCCAAAAATTATTTATTATGGTTGAAAAAATAATAAAACTGAATTTGTTTTCATGCATATCATAAAAAAGCATTTAATTTAACATATCGGATACATTATATCCACCGACATGTTATATAAGAACGAAGAACCTACACTTAACTGAATCGAAATCTTTTTTTTATGAGATACACTTGTGAAGTAGCGTGAGTTTGGAAACAATAATATGTCTTTGAAACCTGTTAAAAACCAATATTTATCATCAATTATATATTAAACACTTAGTGAGAATTCATACATAATATAGCAATAGCACCGAAGTCTTTCTTAAACCAATATAATGACATTTTTTTTTACATTATGACATACCTGTTCAACATGTGTTCAGTGGGCAGTCCCTGCGTCTGCGAGATGTACCGTATCTGGTCGTACTCCGATGAGCCGGGGTACAGCGGCCAGCCCAGGAACAGCTCGGCCACCACACACCCTAACGACCACATGTCGATCGCCTCGCAGAACGCCAGCCCTAGGATTATTTCTGGTGCCCTAGAAAGACACATTTTTAATGTAATAGGTAAGCGAACCATCACAAGGGTCTCCTACGAGAAAAACTTGATCTTTAGACACCATAGAGTTTACAGGAGGAGGAACCGAAACATGGCATAGTCATAACGGCGGCAGGAGTAGATGTAGTAGTGGATCTCTACCCCAGTAGTCTTGTTGCTACTGACCTATACTATACTGACCTATGTTCACTGGACAACTAATTATTAAAATTAAAACTACAAACCTGTAATATCTGCTCTGCAGATAAGTGTTGCAGACAGCCTTGCTGACGTGCGAGGCACTGCCAAAGTCGATCACCTTGACGCGGTAGGGCTGGCGCGCCGGCTCCACCAGCATTATGTTCTCCGGCTTCAGATCCGCGTGGATCAGGCCCAGTTGCTGGAAACGTGACAATAACCAGTTTCAAATTGTATACTGATACATTCTCATTAATAAATCTATACACATCTACAATAATATTATTATACTGACAAAAGACTTTATAATCACAGAAAAACAATGTCCAAAATTAAGAAAACCGAATCTGTTCTGAATCATAATAAAGAACACAAGCACAAGAAGCACATCAAGAACCTAACTACTAATTTTTATCTGATTTTAGGACAGCAATTGAAAAAGACAGGAGAGGAGTTGAAGCCAAAAAGGTATGGTTCATTTTTTTTTACTACATATATTTATAAATTCAGGTTACCTTCAGTTTGAGCAGCGCGGTAAGAACTTGCTGCAGTATTGGTCGTATGTACTTGAGCGGCAGTGGTGAGAACTTATTCTGCTTCAGGAAGTCGTACAGGTTCTGCTCCAGCATCTCGAACACGAGGCACGTGTGCGAGCGATGCTGGAAACACTCGTACGCACGGACGAAGTTAAACTCGTCCGCCGACTCCTGGGACAGGCGCGATAGGATCGACACCTGATGAAGAAAAAACAAAATTAAAGGAGACGATTATACTTTCAAAAAAAAGTGGCTGACCTAGAGGATATTTGTAGCAGAAAAAATATAGGTAATAGTGATAACGGGCCGCTTTTTAGTATAAGTATGTAGTGAGTCAAACAAACGCGTTTATCTCAATGTAAGTAAATAGTCGGTTGTGCAACAGAGTTGTAAATTCAAAAATTATGAATATACAGCTCACATACGTTCAAAAATATTCAAAATTGAAATAACGACCTATAAAAATGTACACACATAAATTCAGCACAAATAAACTCTGATACAACTTGATATAGCGTCGCTTGTACATTATTACAAATCAAAGTCCTACAAATCTAGATATTTTGTAGATAGCATAACAAAAACAAGAGTGCTATCTAAAGATAGCTGGCCAACATTATCGGCACACGGTTATATCTTTAGAGCGATCGTACAGTTTGCAGTGGCGAAGGCACTCAGTTGCGTAAACAACACATTCTGATAACTGGCCCCAAGCCAAACTCAATACAACGTCTCTAGAGAATCACATTTCATAGTTTTTTTTGTTTATTTGGAAAAAATAGAGCTGTTTGATTATAAGCCAACAATAAAGTGAAAATTCTTAAGAAGCGCACGAGATGAGACTAGGAAATGCGACAGTATGTGACATAAAATGATTTTGTATTGTATGAGAAAACAACACAATTTATCAAGCAGAATAAGCGGGAAATACTGTGCAGACAGTGGTTAAGTCTCCTGGGTCACCTACTAAATTTACCCGCCAATATAACTTCCAATCATAACAGAAACGTGAGTGTGACAAGCACATTGTATGGAGAGAAGTTTGTATGAGTGTCTTAAATCCGGGCCTATCATCGCAAAACTTAAGGGTGTTAGCCACAGTGGTGATTATGCTGTTCACAAACTAAACTTATTTTAGATGCTTGCTGTCTTTTTTTAATGAAAGAAAAACAAACGAGATGGAACACTTTAGTCCGGACCTAACAAATCGTATGTTTTTAATCAACTTTTTCCGAATGATAGATTAAGAAAAGAATGACGTTAACGGACTAATTTGACAGCACTAAAAGTGTTTTGTCTCTTTCTATTGCTCTCATGGATAGAAGATAGCGATAACTTGAAGTTAGTTTAGTAAGTGCGCAACAAAA
>NJDD01000290.1:125230-192116 GCA_002245505.1 Calephelis nemesis
CCAGCTGCTTGCTGTGCGCCGTCGTCGTGCCGCCCGCGCCCGCCCTGTGTCGCACGCCGGCCACCGCCGCCGCCACCTCTTTGAGGGGGGGACTGTTATCTCCCACACTGGAACAAAAATATGAGCTAGTTAATATTTTAAAAACTTTACGTCCGTATCCCCGAAGAGGTGGGCAGAGGTACTACCAGGGCACCCACGACTAGCCGAAGACACTAAATCCCACAATGTGTTAGATGACAAGCCTATCGCCGACAGGGCAAAAAATCAAATCCCGGGCAACGATATTTTTATTAGAAAATACATTTTTAGTTGCCTGACCCGACAGAAGAGGAGAGGATGCTTAATATTAGAATATGTTTGAAAGAACAAAAAGACATGATATATTGTGTGACCTTATGCTGCATAAGTTAAAACATTTTACTCCAAAACAACAACTAACAAACAACGATGCTAAATAACTCCATTGGTAATTAGTTTTTTATATGGATTTGATCCGCAGACGGATTTCCTAACGGATATAAATACAGCTCAGTGTTAATAATCATTATAAGATTGTTTAAATAGACATCAAAGGTGGCATTGGTACGTTTCCAACCTGAGGCTGGTTTGTGAAGCCTCTTGTTTAAGTAAGTTTATGGAACGTGTATAGTGTCCTTATTCATGTGAGACAGGATAGTATACATACTGATACAACAGCATCTAAAATCACATAATATGATGTTCAACTACCTATAAACCTACCTACCTTAAGGCGGTAATGTCTTATAATTTAAAACAAAATCTTCCAACTGTGTTCCGCGGGCAAAAAGTCCGCTAGAAGTTACATTTGCAACTAACGAAACGAAATATCGTATAGGTACTAAAAACTAATAAAAATCCTTTCTATCCGACCAAATATGTAAATATACTTGTATTTTAGTTTTTCGATGGTGATTATGAATAAAAAAACAGAATATTCTTAGTTAAAAACATAGTATTTATATTGTTGTATATATATTGTTTTAAAATAAAGATTCAAGTTCAAAGGCATTTAAAGATAAAAAAGTATTTATAACTCTTGAAAATAAGTTGGCACGAGGTAACGTTGTACACTCTTAAGTCAATTAACTACCCATTACTCAACTAGTCTTTAATTACAGCAAACAAGTGTACAATTTGCCTACATAACGATGAAACCCAAAAAGTATATCGGCGTCGGTGCCACAGTTATAATATGTATGCCATAAAACTGTTACGTTGCGTCAACACATCGTAATGCTATAAACCAGGGGTGGGCAAATTACGGCCCGCGGGCCGGATCCGGCCCTTGAGAGGTTTTAATCCGGCCCGCCGAGGTTTTTTTTAGAAAAAATATGAACCTTAAAAAAATTAATGGTTGAAATGTTAAAAGACTATTGAAATTTGAACATTTAAGATAGGTACTGAATCGATACTTCAAACATATAGATATGTTGCGTATTTCATATATTAAGACTTCATAAATAGATTTTATTTTAATAAAGGATTGTAAAGTAATAAAAAAATATGTCTTATGTTATCTTTATACAACGTTTTATAATCGTAATATTTACTGCTATTTTTAGGTGTCTTAATAAACCGGCCCGCCTGAAGATTAATTATAATTTACTGGCCCGCCACTAGATTTTTTTTAACTAACCGGCCCGCGGTCAAAAGAATTTGCCCACCCCTGCTATAGACCGACATCGCACAGCAGTAGTGTGAAGATGCCCTAAACTTTTAAAATAACGAAACATCCATCAACTCTTCACTCTTATGGAACCCCACATCAAAGGATAATAAATCATACTTTTCAGAATAAAAACAACAACTAGTTACAAATATATTAAACCAAGCTGACCCAAAAGACGTTCTACTGTCTAGGCTTTAAATATTGTTTTTTTTTTATACGAACCTTCCTCTTACAATAACTAACAAAAAAAATTACTATCCCTTCACGCGTGATGCGATGACCAAAATTAGATATTCATTTTTATATAAAATATTAAATACTTTATTTATTATTAATTTGCTTACTTTGGGGTAAGATTCAATTGTGTGACTTGTCTTGTGAATTACTATTATTATTAATTGAATCTTGTAATGTAGAAACTTACACTACTGTTTGAATACTTTAACAATATTTTTTATTCTTGGTTACTCCCTATAAAGATATTTCGAGGAACCCTAATTACTTGATACAGAACCCCTAGCTTCTGCACATATCCACTTCGGTAATCACTGCCTTGAAAAATACTTCCACTTCCACTGTACACAGAGAGCACAAGATTCACAAAATCGCGACTAGTAGTCAGTTCTGTTATCTTTGTGTTAAAACGTGAACAATCGACAAACCGTTTAGTTAAATGGTAAGACCAAATGGAAGTTCCGTAATCGGTTTACGGTACAGTTAACGATCTTTCGCCGACACCTGTTAATTTCTTAGCAGCTGCAACAAGGTTGACGCGGAGCCTCTGGCGGCTAACATATTTGGGTCTCAAAACATAGAAATTTAAAAACTCTTGCCTTTTTTTCTAAGTTTAGCGTTACTGCATTTCATTCGTAAAAAACAGTTAAGCTTAAATAATTCTAAATTTGGAAAGATAAGTTAACACTAAGAGAATTTAAACAAGTGCTAACTTCTAATCTGTATTATAACAATTGCCAACACAAAGACTGAACTCAACTCATTACATCAACTCATTAATTAAAAAACCAATACACATTTCTCGGAACTGCAATCAAATTTCGAGGCAAATCTAAAAGGATAACAAATTGTCAATTATTGTCTATTGTAAGCTGTATTTCATAGAAAGGTAGAAACTTTTACATTTGTCCGTGTTATAAATAAATTTACAGCTATTTAAATGGAGAAGTTCAGCTTCAGACTACTTTTCTCACATTGCATTGTTGCAAAAAATGTTCACAACTAGTCTTTGTGTGTTGGTTATTAAAATGGTCCATATGAAAAAAGAATCAATACTTATAGTTAGGACAGAATAACGTCTGTAGAATCTTTTAAAGCTAGTTTATGATAAAAGTTTATTTTAAAATTGGTTATAGTATTATATAGCGTTTTAAAATAAGTTAGTTTTTATAATAATAAATCACTAAGAAGACTTTATTTGAAAATAGTACTTAGAAAAAAAATCATTTTTTCTCATTACTACATTGAAAAAAATACTAATTGTTAAAGTAAACTGCAATGAAATAAATTATTTCAAACTAAATTCATTAAATTCTATATCAAAAATTCAACAAAATTCCATTTCATATAATTCCAATATTACTATAATATGATTTTAATGTTTTTTTTAAATTCCATTTCGTACCTTAACGTAATGGAATGTACGTACACTATATTTTTTTAAAATAACTAATAGGTATCTTCTCTTCGTTTGTCATACATTTAGTTTAAGGATAGTTAATACTTAATCTTATTTTGTTGCTAGCGAAGTCCAACGTGTGAAGCATGACTTGAGTGTTTGTGACTTTCAGACAGTAACACAATATCATACGCAAATCTTTGATGACTGAGGGTTTCAATATTTATGTATTTCATAATGAGCCAACATTCAAGACATCTAAAAACTGACTTTAGTAGAGCAGTAAAAAGTTCTGGTGACAAAGGGTCGCGTTGCTTTGCCCTTTTCAATATGGAAGGGACTACCAATTTTTTAGTTTTAGTATTTTAGTATGTTTTTTCATATAACAGATATTGAAATAATTTATTGTCAGTGTCTACCTCATGTCATGAAGCATTTTTTTTGTTTAGCCTGTATGTTTTTGTAGAGGTACACATATTGTGGTTTATGATGTAACTTTTAGCAAAAACATTTACATGTCAATGTTAAATCAAAAGTATCCACATTACATTGCACAGACTATAATACTCAAATGTCCTACCTAGTGACTACCATATTCAGCAAATAAATAATCATTATAATTTCATTACAACCTTCTCTAAATTTAAATACTTTTATCAAAACCAAAATTTGTAACCGAACCCTCTTTTGTTTTATTTTAGCTGAGATTCCGACTTATGTTTTGGTTAGTATGAAAAATATTCGGTTTTATGCCTTAGAAAAATAACATTGGTATAGGTAATTGGTGATTGGTATATATGTACACAGGTTTTTGAGTAATCTTTAACTTAAACTTATTCTTCTACACTAGTAAATTAATACGGTGGCAAAATTAATTAAAAAATAAATCCTTCCTACAAGATCATGTTAAACGAATATGTAGTTGCTTCTTCTTTCCCCTATGTAGGTATTACAATAATGTTACCTTTACCTGCTCCAATAGGGATGCCTTAATACATGCCTAAAATACAATTAAAGCCTTATTGCAATTGCGCAAAGTTTAACATCGCACAATACCAACAAATCTCAGGAGATTCAACCAAACATGCACGTATTCTTATACAGAGCGTTAACTGCAAAAAGTTATGAAGTTTAGTAGGTACACCGTGTATTATTTGTCTGCTTATACAGATACGTTCGTACGCACTTTACAACAGTATTAATAAAATTATAGTACAAGTAACCAACTCATAAGATATTGGAAAAAAATCCTATGGAAATCAAAGCAATAATAAACTCACAATTCATCGATGTCGAGTTCGTCTTCGGAAGAGAAATATTCCAACTTGGGTAAGGACAAATCCATTATACACACTTAAAACTAGACATAGCTCGACTTTCAATCACAAACGGCACTTTTAAATACACTTCATGAAAGTTTAACATTAAAAAACCGACGCACGCGCATAATACAGGGTTAGGGGTGAACTAACGCGGTACAAGCATTAAGCGTCGTACGGGGTTGAAAACGGGACAGGGTGGGGGGTGCCAGGTAGCTAGGGGGCTTTTGAATCACAATTCCGCGTAAGTGTTTCGGAATGGGACTTGCAATAAAAAGAAATTCCAAATGCTTACATTTACATTGGCACAGTTTGTGCTAACTGTAACTTTTTTATTTAAATAATATTCGGTAAATTGCACATTAAAACCACGTCATCTATATAGATATAAATACGTGAAGCAAAAACTTTGGACCCCTTTTTATGGAATTGAGTAGACGCAGGAGCATAAAATTTGGCACACTCATAGTTTATGTGCAGGAAAAGTGCAAAACGCTAATATTTTTAATGATAATGTTTGTAAAATGCATTAATTCAAAAAATAAAACATTACACGCACTACCATGCATTTGACACACACAAACAAACGATAAAAGATGGCCCATCATGCAGTTTGGAAACAAAGTAGTTGGTCTTGAGAAATGAAGATAGCGTTATTATCAACAAGATATTAAATTTTATTATAGTCGAATTTCAACCAACAACCGACCTAAAACGATACCGAACGACCTAGTATACCTAAAACGAACACTATCAAAATACCACTCTACCGAAGACAAAGATATTGTTGATGTGTTGACCACAAGATTCTGCCTGTTACGTAACTTAGCAGTTGCTTTACTTTATATATTTAATTGGCATTATTGTGATGGCGTCGATAGATTAAACTTTTTTATACCACACATTCCGACTCCTATGAGTTTCCCAGTGATAAACAAAATCGAACCAAATCCTTCGGTTTCTTAAACTGTGTATTGTAAAAGTATATCTAAAGCGTACGATAGAAGTCCTTTAAACTCACTAATTGATCAATGACATCTTCAAATTGTTTTGTACTGTATTAATTCATTATATTCATTCATTCATTAAAAATGTTTTAATATTTTTTTAAGATATCAAATTAATTTTAACAGAATTATCTCTTAGTTCTCGCAACTATTGCCAATGTTTTTAAATTGTTTACAGCAGTCAGTGTTACCATTAAAATCAAAGTATAAAAGTGCAGGATCTCGATAGTATTGATTTTCAAAGTTTTAACTTAGGGTTGTCACACTATGTGTAAATCATGAAATATTATTCATTTTTACATAACTATCATTTTGGGTTTACCGAGGTTTTCATACAACATAATTTATATCTCGTAAATTCTTACAAAGTCGCAATTGTCGTTAATTTATGTTTATGTAGCTTACAACGATGGTACACAAGTTAATTAAAAACAAATTGTTGGAGCATCGAACCGGTTCCCGAGTCGTACGTGCCGAACACTACGCGCTCCCCACTACGACGACCCGCCGCCAGAAGAACGGCTCGCCTCCCGACCGAGGACGACGCGATTTTATAATCTATTTCTGATACACCAGTGACCTCTAAAATATTATTCCTATTAAATACAGTCCACATTATTATCGAGTTTTTATCAGCGGGATTCCTAGAAAATAAGGGCTCGCGCCAAGACACAAATAAATGATTTCACGATACTGTTTATTTATTCTTGACAAGACAATCTGGCGAACTTCGTACCGCACGACATTAAACAACGCACATAGGGAAAACAAAAACTTCTTTCGGAGTTTTGGCGCCATCGTGAATGAAGTTGGTCGTATTTTTTTCATTATTATTGAATTTCGTGTTTATATTGAGTGAAATTAGTAAATTTAGATGGGATTTATTTATTTTGTTCAGTGAAAGTGCACAAATAAACTAATCATGAAGAAATTAGTCGATCGTCTATTTCCTCGCTGCCGTCAAATCTTACTAGATGAGCTTGAGTAACGAAGCCACTGCTTTACTCAAGACCCTGACCTGACATGACTTTGTACATAGTGACTCATGACTGTATAAGAATTAACTAACATGACAGTGGCTAAATTAGTCGTGAAAAATGATCGAAAGCCATATTTATAAAATAAGAAGAAGAACTTGTCTCCGTACAATTCGCGGACAACTTCCGCGTTTCCACCAAGTAGATCGTAAGAGGTGAATTTGTCTGTATCACGGTGACAGACTTGATGGTAGTTTTGGGACCACTCACCCAGTTTCATACTTTACCTATTCCTGGAAGTCCTGGAACATTTTTATGTTTATAGAAGGTAGCGTAGTCCATAAGACCATCTAGACCTAGACTAGCCCCATCAATAACATCTTTGGCGTTTATACGTGTATCTCTATCGGGAAATCCGTTTAACCAAGCGAATCTATCAGCCTATCAATCCTATAAAAAGCCAAAGCTACATCCTGCACGTCCGCTTACTGCTTCCTGTGCCATAAAAGAATGTATAGGAATAGCAAATGTTTACGAGCCCGGTCCCCGCTACAAAGTGTACCGAGGCTGCAAAGTATCGTTCCGATACTCGACCTTTATTGCCTTACACCAAGGTCCAAAAGCTATAAAAACAACATAAGGTCGTTCGTTGACTTTATTTACTCCACGTAAAATATATTACATAAAACTGATTCAAAGGTTTCCACTGTTATAAATCTACTCATTTTTGACTTTGTTTTTTGTGGTTAAAATATTATAATAGTTTGAATTAACTAAGAAACATTTTACAATTTACATTTAAATGGTTTTATTGTGTTGAACGATATCTCTGTCAGATTTGAAGTATATTTGAAGTTGAAATAAACATACTTATTAAACAGACTGGTCCAATGAAGGTAGAAAGAAGAGGTTCAATGTAGCACGGGTGTAGGTGGAGCTATAACTCGGTCTCTCGTTCTCTTTTTACTTTTCAGTGAAACGTTTTAATGCCTTGGCTCAAATTAGGTAAGATCTACGGTTAAATATCGACACATCCGGCCGTCCTTAGAGGCGGTGAGTTAGTTTCTCTTTCTCTTGTTAAAAAAAAAAACATTAAAGGGTTCTGTCCATATTTCATTTTGCGAGCTCACTTTCTGTGTGGTGTATGGTAGCAGAAAGCGCAACTAGACTCGGCTCCACTTCTTTATTTTCATTTTTCTCTAGAGGGAATGAATCATACTTTTGCTAGCGTGTGGTAATAGTGACTGCAAGTGTGATGTAACCGCCTCGTTGGTCGAGTGGCTAGCGTACACGTCTAAGTACATCGACCAACCGCGAGGTTCGGGTTCGATTCTCGACGGCGGCAGGCATTTGTGTGATTAACAGTTAGATGTCTGCATTTCCGGGTCTGGGTGTTTATTAAATTTATTCTGGTATCAATTTAAGTATTTCTATGTATTAGTATCGTTGACAACACCCATAACACAAGCGTATAATTTGGAGTTAGATTCAATTTGTGTAACTTGTCCAGAGATATTTATTATTATTATTATCTTCTCTCTGGTGTTGGTGGTCTCTTTGGCGTGTGGTCGAGGGTAGAGACGGGAGCGACTATCCGTCGTACTCACCTTTAGTGTGGTGTGTGTCGACAGTGAGCGCTGGTATGGCGCTGGTGTTGGCGGGCGGGGGCTCGGGCGGGGACCGCTCCGCATCGCACGCCCGACGCGGCACGTCCGGCGCGGCGCAGCAGCCCGCCCCGGCGTCTAACCCCCACTGCTTCTCGAACTGAAACAATACGATAGTTGATACATTGTGATGAACATGAACTTCAAGACTCGAATTTTGGTTATTGTGCCCTGATGTCGGTGGCCAAAATGGATGATATTTGTGTCTCACGAAAAAAAATTACTTACATCAGCGTGCCTATGAATTTCAAATTTTTTTTTTGGTATTCGATGTAGTGGACACGAAAACATCAAATAAACATGTAATTAAGGTATAAGAGTACCAAAATACATTTTAAAATAACCTACATTGCTCCCACCGCCGAATAAAGTTCTCAACAATTAGACCAGTGGTTTATGAAACTATCCTGTACAAAAATCAATCTAAAAATCCATAGTAGCGTGATACTAAACTACTGTCGGTATAAATTTTAAAATACTGTAAATGAGTGTCTGGTGACAATAACCAGACACCCATTACGATAATTATATGGTGATGGTGATTTTCACCTCGGGCCCAATTCACTACCGTGTAATGTCAACGTTAATTTTATATAATTAAAACAATTGTTTTGGCTCATTGTAGCATTAGATAGCCTGTCTTACAACTTAAACAAATTGTAAATAGAATAATCATAAAATAAAAATGTTCAATAACCCCGACAAAACCTATCCGTAACCACTGTTGTTTCCCCGTGTTGGTCCGGGCTCTTTAGCAGAATAGACCATCTGCCTTTCTTGCCAGGCAGCTCGTAAAAGGCGAGCATAGGCTTATCATCACTAACACCGTGACATCTGACTAGGTGGTAGAGCTTCGCAGCGACTCGTCCGGATTGGTACCACCGCCTTACCTATTCCTGCCGCCATAACGTCATGACGTGTTTAGGTTCGGAGGGTAAGGTAGCCGGTAAACTTACTTTCGCTCGAGGTCTAACATCCTGACCTCAGGTTGGCAACGCACCATTACCATCTAGGCGTGTCTCTAGGCGGCGTGAGTTTCTTACCATCAGGAAATCCGTCTGCTTGTTTGACTCCCTATAACATAAAATAAAACATCACAATCAGCTCAGATTTCAAACAAAAAAACTGCATTGAAATTGTAAATCCACTTGTTCAGGAGTTACGATACAGACAGACACATAAAACTTATAATACTCCTCTTTCCATCAGTGGTTAACAAGCCGGCTTCGGATTAGCAACTTATTCTTTATCTTTTTAGAGTGGTAAATTACTTGATCTGTTTAGGGGACTCGATATTAAGAAATTTTAATATAATATTAGGTACTAAGATACTAATACTGATTTAAAATTTAATTTTTATACTATTTAAATGAATAAATATGACAAAACTATAAGTTAAGAGAATTTTGTACTTTCAACACACTTGAAAAAACATCTTCGGCGTCATCATCACATCAGCAGCAGCAGCAGTCTGGTACCATTACTTAAGAGAGTCGTCACCCTTTTCTTATATACCTTTCCTATACTGGTTTCTGTTGATACTGAAGACGATCGTAGCAATATATAATAACCATAAGAGAAGGCAACCTTAATTATTAAAATGCATTAGGAGACCCAAAGTTACATTGATCTTTAATATTTGCTAAGCTTTACGGAAGCGATGGTTTCTCCCTAATTCATATGTATATTTTTAGTTAAATATCACAAATTCTAATTATTTTAGCCAATTATTTACTCTTGTGTTTTACGATTTCGATGTTTAATTGACTATAAAAAACCGATTGTACTATGTTAAATATTTAATACTAATCTAGAAAATTTTATACAATGACCAAGAAACGAGGACGGGGCTATAAATAAAAAAAAAAACATTACAGAAAGGCTATTTACGGACTCACAGAAAATGACTGATCGAATTTGTATTTGTAGCTGTGCCTTAACCGAGCCTCACAATCTCCGAGCTTCAAGACTGTCAGTCAAAATATTTTAACATTTGATAATACAATAATTATGGAGTGTTACAACATTGTGGTGACGACTGGTGACACCGCACGAGAGTATACGAGATCAGTATAAGTTGCTTATGAAACATTCTACGTGAGACGTTGTACAAAATTAATTACCCACAAAATAGCGCAGCATAGCACACATTAATCATAATAATAACACTTCCAGTAATTATTATTAAACACTGATAATCGTCTCTGTGGTCTAACGGTCCAAATGTTGGACTTGACTGCACAATGTCCCGGGTTCGATTCCCGCGTTGGGTAACAAAAACTAAATTCGGTTTTTCCAATTTTCTAATAAAAGACGTTTCTCGGGATTGGATATGTGCCTGATTGGCGATAGACTTGCTACCTATATCACATAAAAGGACTTAAAGTCTTCGGCTAGTCGTGGGTGCCCTGGTTGTGCCTCTGCCTACTTTTTCTGGGATATGGGCGTCAAGATACTCGTACTTACTTACTTACTAGTTAAACTCTAAATCTCTCACATGATTGAACATAATAACCTGAGCTGTCAGCTGACCATGTGAAACATTTCAATTGTACACTTCAACAATAATCTGAAAAACTCGTTCGTCTTCACTCAGTTACCAAATGTTTGGAGTGAAAGGTGCAGTCTAGACTTTTTGCGTCGCAATTCTAACGATTGTTTATATGTATGCTATTGTCACCTTGTTAAAATAAAATCAAGTCTTAACTTTCAGTTTCATATTCGATCTAGTTTCAAAGCTAGAAAGAAACGAAGAGCAACAGAAATAAGAATTTCAAATGGTTTGATGACAATGAAAAAGAAGGTATTTTAAACTTTTATAACTGCTACACTGGTTTTAACAAATTTTCATAAGTTATTAGACATTATGCGGTGTTGTCTGCATGCCGCAGTTAGACTGCTAGACCCTTGCAATACACTTCGGCTTATGGCGTCAGGGCATACATGATCTCATAGATAGAGTTCATACAATTACCAACATACCGCCAAGCAATTGGTTCGCAGCACCTTGGTCTAATCATTCTCCATTTGGAGATATTTCCTAAAATGATATTTATTTGTATATGACGTGAGAGCAGACTGATTTAAGGTTTAACTATTTATTCTGATAAAAAGGTATATATATAAAAAATAAGGCAAAATTATCACCCCGTTACAAAAACACGAATTGGAAGCGGCAACATCGGCACCACGGACCAAAGTGCATAATCAGCTGTGGAGTTCAAGTCAATGGCCGCCGGGTCAAGCTGTAATGTGACCGAGCTAAGCTGTTTTCAAGTAAAAGAAGATAATTTCAAATGGCACATGTTTCAGAACGTGTTTAGACTTTAAACTTTTGAATTAAATTACTATATTTACATTTTTATTAGCTAAGTAGTCCATATGTACGCGAGTTCGTTCCTGGTGTTTATTTATTTGCATTTTTTCAGTATCGGAAATATAATAAACGATGCATCTTCTAAAAGCAAGAAGAATACTTTTCTTACTTAAAACAAGTTAATAATGCGTTTTCAACATCAGCTTGGAGACTTAAGTCTTTCGTAAAATATCGTAAAACCTTAGCATCGGGCGAAAAGATAATGTGAA
This sequence comes from Calephelis nemesis, assembly GCA_002245505.1. Lineage (NCBI taxonomy): Eukaryota > Metazoa > Arthropoda > Insecta > Lepidoptera > Riodinidae > Calephelis > Calephelis nemesis. The sequence continues at coordinate 137,106 of NJDD01000290.1, forward strand.
ATGCAATGACTAGGATATGATACGAGCGTGTGAGGGGGTCGTCACATCCCTACGCCACAAAACTTGATCGATATCGATCGATCGATCGATAATGAAAACAAATACAACTATAACCTCTATAGTGACTTTTTGTATTTTTGGTTTTAGGCAAATAATAAAAGCAAATACATACTTTTACCGTGGCTAGTAAAGTGGTCAGAGCTAGATCGTAAAAATTGATAACAAAATTGTTTGCCACTAACACCGTGATCACAAACACGAAAATGTAGTCTTGTCAATTGCGATAATTTAAATCCTGTAACACTGGAACATAATTTGGAAACGAAGTTAAGCTTTATGATCGTTCGTGGTGAATTCAAGTTAATACTCAACTCCATACAATAAAAAAAATATTTATTTTGTGCTTGGACACTAAATCTCATATTATGTTAGATTACTTACTTCACTACCACCCTGGAGTAGTATAGTGTGAGGTACTTTCAAGTTATTTACATTAATTGTTAACGGAACAATGACTAGAATGATGTCCTGAAAAACAATGATATCCCTGAGATCGTCACAAAGATAAGTATTGTCTTTCAGATGTATACTGTAGCGTCGTGGAATCTCCCCGCAGCGATACACACTACGGGCAGCTAGTATAGACGCATCACCTGACAATAACATCACACTTTCATCATCATCATTTCATAAGTTGTGTGTCCCAGTTGGCAAGCCTCGACTTGTATTTCGTAACTAATTTGTAAGAAGAAAATGTCATTAAATTTGACATTAATACTTGCTTCAAAATGGTCCGTGTTTAAGAGAACCTTAACGCATAAACGATATTGAGGACAATAAATAGATGTCCGTACAATGCACCGTATACCAGGGTATTTGGCCCCACCAAATAGGTACATTTTAAATTTTGTTAGAGATGTCCTTTCATACAAGTTTATGGACTAGGTGGTAGAGTTTCGCAGCGACTCGCCCGGATTGGTACCACCGCCTTACCTATTCCTGCCGCCATAACGTCATGACGTGTTCCGGTTCGGAGGGTAAAGTAGCTGGTAAACTTATTTTTGCTCGAGGCCCAACATCCTGACCTCAGGTTGGCAACGCACCATTACCATCTTTGGTGTCTCTAGGCGGCGTGAATTCTTACCATCAGGGAATCCGTCTGCTTGTTTACCTTCCTATAACATTAAAAAAAACCTACCATATTATCAGGAATTGTTAGTACGGAATTTGTGTGAATTTGCTATAGGCGAAATTTCCTTTCCACTTTTCCAAACGGAATATGAAGTCAATATTTCTGTCCTACTAGAAACAAGATCCTTCTCACTGAGCGTAAGTGCGTGCCGGAATGCGTCCTTACCATGCAGTATGGCAAACTTGACCTAAGTCTCAGCATACGTTAGAACTTTTTACTGAATGAACTAATTTTGATACATTTTTCTCATTTGAAAGAAAAGTGTTTTTAATGAGCCCAATTCTATTAAGTTTAAATCAGAAATGTTGTTTTTGAGTTTTACTTGATAAAGAGAATTTTGTTAACTACAACGATACAATATTACAATTGAAGTCGGTTTTTTTCGGTTTCGGTTTTCGGAACAAAGAAATAGTGCATTTCTTTTTTTGTTTATAATTTCAGTCGTCGTCTGGTCAGCATTTACACACTTATGTAACGTAGTGTACGGGATTGAGATTCGTAAAGAGAAGTACCACCTCTTATTACAGGTTACTTACTCTTTTGAGTCATTTGCAGTTAACTACAACGATACAATATTACAATTGAAGTCGGTTTTTTTTTCGGTTTCGGTTTTCGGAACAAAGAAATAGTGCATTTCTTTTTTTGTTTATGATTTCAGTCGTCGTCTGGTCAGCATTTACACACTTATGTAACGTAGTGTACGGGATTGAGATTTGTAAAGAGAAGTACCACCTCTTATTACAGGTTACTTACTCTTTTGAGTCATTTGCACATCTGAGTTGATACAATTACAATACATTTTTTTAATATTAGTAAAAAAAGAGGAAAAAGTATCAGTATCAGAAAAGATATCTGGATTTGAACCAGTTTTTTTGTCTCAGGTCCGCCCGATTTTCAACATAAGCTATCATAATCTTGTGGATGATTTCGAAATTTGCCTTGGTGTTCTGTTGATACTGTGACTGTTTTTTTATTATTGTTGAAATCAAGCATAAAACTTTAAAGTTTTTTTAAAAATGAAACCAAGTGAGAACCATTCGTCGCCCCCGAAACCCGCTACGCACGGCACACTCCCAAAAACTGGTGGGAGTCCTTTTCCGAGATACAGAAAAAATATACTTACATAATTGCTGATATAAAGGTTCTATATAAACATACCTAGCACATCACATTCATAATAGCCGTATATGACTTACAACTTCACATTTCACCTATCAACAGCTCACACTACATTTTGAACTTTAACATGAGGAAGATAAGGGCCGAAGTGTGTTCTAGGGAGGCGATATCTCGAGCTGGCTCGAGGCGTATGGTTAACATGTCAAGGATCGCAAGCGTGTCAAAAAGACTGCTTTCAAAGAACCCAGCACTTAACAATTGACCTCTTAAGGCTAGGAATACGCGTCCGACTTTTCTACTGACGACGATACGCCCCATCCATAAAACACCGTCCCGCCCCGGGCTCTGCACCAGGATTCACGTTTTAAGGTTAAGTTTTGTATATTCCTGTATGTTTTAGCATTTGGTACGTTCGAAACTGGGATAACAAAGCTGTAATCGTTATATATTAAATTCTAAGTTAAGGCTAACCCCGTCTAATGTTCATTATACCTTACTTTTTAATTAAATCTCAGTCATACGAACTTATACATTTCTACCTTTTTGTTTCTAGTCTTAAAATTCTGAATTCTACGTCGTCTCTTAATCTTTGTCGCGTTTAGTCGTTAAGTTTAGTCGTTTTACTATTAAAAACTTCTACTTTGTTAACTAATACAGTCCCTCGGCTGCTTAAAAACCTGTAATTTTTTAAATTATATTGTAATGGTAACCAACTTCTTTTCTACCAAGCAGATCGTAAAGAGAATTGGTATGTCACTAATACCGTGACAAATATTAAGTAGAGCTAATTTTGTATGTCAACCAATGCAGTTACAGCTATTTTAGCCATAGGTCACGAATAACAGTAATCAATCAGCTAGAGACATTTCAATTGAACTATAAGCTGCGAATTAAAACTTAAGCTGCCACTGACTCATATTATATGTATAATATGTAAGCTGAACATTTAAAACAGTTCAAAGCTGACTCTTAGCTTCTACCGCTAACGTCAATTCTCGCCACTGTCTTGTGATATGGGACACCTATAAATTTTCAGACGCAAGACTTAATACCTCAAAACCGAAGTTTTTTCCTGATCATATTAAAATAATGACCTGATAAAATCGCATCCACCATCACCATGCAAAGTTCGACTAGGCCGTATGTACCTACCGTTTGTCTCTCTATATTCACAATGTCAAATGTACCTACAGTCCACATAAACGGACACAAAAGCCCAAAATCCGTCCAACAATCGCAACTTTCACATGCGCGAGAGTCGGAAGTAACGCGAACATTACGAAACCCTAACCTTATTCCTTTGTGTGCAAAAAATGAAAACACCTCCGTGATGTGCGCCGAATATACATGCGCCACTAGAGTAAACTGGACATAACAAATATTTTACTTGTATTTGTAACAAACACCTAATATGAAGGACACAGCAGACTCAGCCCCGTATGTTTGACTGTTTTATGATGGGATTCGAAGGCATATAAGTATATGTAAGTTTCATGATGGTGAGCACACACGTCGTCTGAAGACGCCCCAGAATGTTTGAGTGTTTTATGATAGCATTGGAAAGCGCACAAGCCGGGTAGGTAGATGGGTTTCGTGACGGTAAGCACACATGCTGCCTTAAGACACCCAGTGGCAACGGTTCATCGCAAACAAGGCTGGAATGTTAAGTCCTTTGTGGCGGTACGTTTGCCAGCTTTCTTACAAACTAAACTGAAACGTAGCGAGCACTGACTTTTGTGTATTTCAAAAGATAAGTTCTTGATCAAGTTATAACAGAAAACCAACGAATAAATAATAACACATTGTAGTGCACAAATAGTGTAATTTTTTATATTTACGCGTTATATACACCTGGTATATAACGCGTTAGATCCTGACCATAAGATTCCGGCGATAAGTAGCATTTGGCTATAGAAAATCATAGCCATAGCACAGTATTAGAATTCTACCTACCAGTAGTCCAACTCTTTTGTTCTTGAATTCATGCCGACATTTTATATACCTACTCACGGCAAGTCAGTCAAGGGTCAGGGTTGTCAAATAATAACATTTTAAACATTTCATCTAAAAGTTTTATTTTAAAATGGCAAACAAAAAAATGTGAAGTTAATAATGAAACTGATGATGGTCTTGCTAAAGTTTCTTCCACAAAATTTTCATCCACAATGGAAGAAACGACACCTTTTATTTTATTATTTTTTTCACCGACGATTCGTTCACTATCAAATTATTGAAGTTGTTTAGTACAGTCAGATGAAAAAGTTTTATGCTAATGAACAATATAATAACAAAAAACACATAATACATATGTGACAACAGCTACATTGATTTGGCATTATCTACTTACTGTTTTTAATCACAGATATAATCAATTCAAACTAAAATCATTCATAATGTATAATTCGCAGTATGTGTTATATTTATGAATCCATTATAAAGCTTTTTTGCTTCGTACCGCACATAGGAGTGAAATAATTTTCACTATGCTATCCATAAATTATTAGGATTTGTTTTACCTACTTTAACTTTATACTAATTACTATTATGTGCTAAACTTCATCATATGTGTAAAAAAAATTTAATTAAATCTTGAGTAATTGGTGATTTTGATGAATCAATTTATCGCTTTATTTTGTTAAAGCTTTGTATCTGACTGTATAAAATTTTTTTTAATGGTGCACGAATCGACAATGGAAAAATAATAAATTAAAAAGGTGTCGTTTCATCCATTGTGGATGAAAATGTTGTGGACGAAACGTCAGCAAGCCGGATGGCTTATTTACGAATAAAAACGGAACACATCCTGTAAACCATTATAAATTTTCCAAGACAGTAAGTATAACATTATAATAAAATACACTACAACATATTTTTCAACAAATAACGAGTGCAAATCCTTCTAGATAGAGAGCGCAAACTGTATGGAGTTTGCGCTCGCCGACCCTGGCGCTCGCTTCCCCGCGTTCCCCCCAGCGTTGCTCTGTGCAAGTACATGAGTCGGCCGACTGTTAGTATTAAGACTGTGGCTATAGACAATAGCGGCGATCGTCTCCAATCATCGGATAAGGAGACGATAATAATAACGAGTCGTAGTACTCTTTTCTAAAACTTTGCCGTCTTACAACAAAACAATTTAGACACTCGTTCAACACATGTTACTAAAGACTGATTAAAATAAGATTCTCAGCCAATAATATGCTGCCACGTCATCCACACATGACATTTTATTCGTTGAACGTCCATTTTAGACATAGTGTAGTTAAACAGCACTTGGTTTTGAACACAGTGTTAGTGGCAAGGAAATCAACGCTAGCCTTTTACGAGCTACTTGATAAGAAGAAAGGGAAGAAAATTTACGGATCCCTAAAATGTAATGTAATGCGACCTTCGGTGGTACACAGCGGATGCATCGCTTGTGTTCCTCGAACAAACTAGTCCGAAGTAGTTAAGACAAAGGCGGAGTATGCTAAGCAAGTTTCCTTCGCCCACGCACACACCAATCAGGAAATGCTACATGCATTCGATTACGGAAAAGCTTTAAGGTTGAATATCACGGATTAACTGTTTTTATTTATACATAAAATTAAATGTGTCACGATATTACTAAAAACATCATCGCCCCTGTGGTGTAGCAGTCCAGGTTTTGGAGTTGACTACATGAGATCCTGGGTTCAATTTCTGGGTCTGGCAAAAAATGTTGCCCGGGATTGGCCATGTGCTCGTTTGGCGGTAGGCTTGCCACCTATCACATTGTGGGACTAGTGTCTTCGGCTAGTCGTGGGTGCCGTCCTGATTGTGCAATCTGCCTACCTCATCGAATATGGGCGTGAAGACACTATAATGATTTTAAAGCAAAAAGATCTTAGATTTGAATCCCAGGTCAGATGAATTCGTTCATCAAGTTATACATATATAAATTTGTTTTATAAATAGTTAGCTTGATATTTGCATTTAATTTCAAAATTAAAAACAGCAATGCTACTAATTTATTAGGTACCTTCTTGTTGTAATTAATTTCTTAAGTCTTTTTAGTCCCAAAGTAGGACTTAATGTACTTATTAGTGGTCTGGATCAGGTATAGGTCGATAAAAATTACACACTTGTATACTCATTCATTTTAGTATAGGCATCTGTTAATGAGCTTAAAAGTCAAACAAGCAAACGAATTTCTTTATGGTGAGAAATATAAATATAAAATAGTCTGGGTTTTAACACCTTATACATTATATTATGTTAGTCTACTGGCTATCAGAACATTCAGATTGGAACACGATATTGATGACCAAATATATTATGAAGGTAGCAAGAGGTAAAATGGTGGTAACAGTTCAGGTTAGTCTTTTTTTTATTGCGGTGCTAGCGACAAATCAACTGACATTCACCTCTTACCAATTGCATAGTAGGACCTGGTAGAACCAAAAACCGACACAGGGATAACAATGTATGGATGAAGACATTTTTTTACAAGTTACACAAATTGAATCTAACCTCAAAGTAGGCAAATTATATGCTTGTGTTATGGGTGTTAGTCAACAATACCAATACGAAGAAATACTTAAATAGATACCAGAATAAATTTAATAAACACCCAGACCCGGAGATGCAGACATCTAAATGTTCATCACCCAAATGCCTGCCCATCTCATTCATTATTATTGGTCGGATCTATGAGCACATGTCTCAATGAGGTGTGTAGAAGACTTTAAGATAAAAGAACTGAAATGCAATGTCTATTAAATATTTGGTCTCTATTTACATAGCGTCTTTGATTATCATAGCACAAAACGTAACCTCTTGCGTAACAAGTATCGGTTAAGCATTAAATTTTATCTAGTTTTTTACGACAAGCGAATGAACAATAAATTTGGCAATTATTTGTACCTTCTCATTCAAAAGTAACACCAAGAATCCCTTCAGGCTCATAATTAAGTTAATAATCACGGTAATTAAGCCATCATTACTGAGTAAGATAAGACCTTTCATCTTAATTCATTTTTTGAAAATTAATGGTTTAATGGCCTGAATATGTATGTTTAGATGGTACAGTTCTGCGCCTCTACTGATTTGTTACCAAAGTTCTTCCTTATCTATCGGCACAATGTCAATGATTACTATTGTCTTGTTCAATTTTAGAGGGTATGGTAAGGTAGATCAATCTTGGATCCTGTAATTCCGGGCAGCGAATAGAGATACCCGTATATGCCTGTGGTAAGAAGCGATTAAAAGGAGGTTCGTAAATGCTAGTCCAGGATGCTATGAGTCAACGGATCGGGGAGTCAGTTGGCTTAAAAACAGCCGGGATTCCAGATAGCACAGCATGGTTTGACTCTATACTGCTGTCGTCAAAGTGCTAGCACAAGAACATTAGATCTTCTGAAGTGGATCAGCTCAGAGCTTGCGCCCGCAAGGATGGAGATGACAGCAGTGCTCTCAGTGCAGTGTTTGAAGCTAGAATATATTTGATTTGAATAGTATTAACTTGACGTACCTATACTCATACTGTATTCTTTATTAAAAAAAAAAAGCTTTTTAATTCGATAAATCTTGTCTGATTTTGACTGTATAATAAACCTATGCATATCTTTGTTTACGTAAACAGTCCGCTGACAGGGGCGGGGTACCTGAGGTCCCGCTGCGCATGTCGCCGCCACGGAGCCTGGAACTGACAGCGGACTTCTTATACAACAGTACTTGCGTCACCGGTCTACCGTCAGGGACAAATACGGGAACATGAGTTCAAATATGGAAATGCGGTGTGATAGAGTTTATATTGCGTTAAAAATATACAAAACAATGGTCAACAAATTTTATCCTAATTGCTAAAGAGTACGATTTTCAGGGTAATTTCGATGACTTATATTAACTGAGACGCTAAATGCTCTTCCTTCTACTTAATATAAAAAGCAAACCCATTATCAAAGAGAGAGCGTAATAGACCTTAGAAGGCCGAGTGCTTGAGGTCCAGCCGAGTATCGCCTGACATAAATAAAACGCACCCTTAACTTCCTATATACGACATGCATGTGTTGTTATCTCGATAGCAACATTTCTGTTTCCCTATCTGTATTATTTACTTTTTGCAGCTCACATATTTTCCGCAATTCCATGTTTGCAAAAATATTTATATGTATGGTACCGAAAGGTAAAAGGTCGATTTGCGATGTCAATACGTCACTCACAGACACCAAAAATGGTAACGGTGCGTAGCTAATCTTGACCAAGCATCTGCTGCTTTACTTTTCGAGCCAGGGAGTCAGAGTGGCGGATACTGGCCACAGGCACATCAGACAAAGGTATGCAGATCAGGGATCGCCGTAAAAGACTTTCAGTTATTACAGCTACAGAGTTAGCGGGAGACATACCAATACTTGTATTTTACGAGCTGCATGACAGAAGAACACATGTCTCGTACTTCAAATGTGACCGGAGACGAAAAATATATTTACAAACTTTCCGTTTTTTTAAGTATTTTCTATAAAGTTATGACCATGATATGATTCACCAGCCGTCTAAGATAAAAGCCGTCGTTAAGAGCAGTAAATACGGAGCAGACGTGATGAGGGCGTGTATCTTGATGGGGACGTTAGGGCAAACGTCCAAAAACAGTCAACCGGTTACATTCGGCAGAAATAACCGTGGGCAGACACTGACTCAGCCAAGTAGCAGGAGAGTCATCCACAAGAACAACAAAGGCATTATAAACAAAAATCTATTGTACTAAACTTATGCAGTAATTCTTACACCTTTTAGAATTTATATTAGGTTTTTTTTATATAAGAGGACAGTGAACAATCACGCGGCTCACCTAATGGTAAACGGCAACCGTGGCCTACACCCCATCGATGTTAATTCTTCTTCTATTCTGTATTTCATTGACTAATTTCAAACAAGAGTGTAAGTGTAGCAAAGAACTTTACGTATTTAAAGAAAGAAAAAAGTATTTATTTGCGGTATAGTAATGTTACAAAGATGTTACAAAATTATTTAGGTGTTTCTACATATTCTACTAACTTTTGGTGTGCAAATATTTTAATATTAATCCATTAGTTAATTTAATTATTTACCTACTATTTACACACTGTTTATTGTATTGATTAGGTACATGATTATTTATTAATACAAACAATTTTTATTGCTATTTTTAGGTTGTTTTTGAATATCTACTGAAAAAAGGATACCAGGTCATTATATTTATAATACAAATTTAATTTTCAAAGTTACTATCACTGTTTACTTTTTCTAACAATCTATATACACGAAAATCACGAGCTCTTGGGCTAAACGATTCAGTACATACGTGGGAATACCGAAATAGACTTACATCATCAATAACGAGGAACCTCTTACAGCAGTGCTTTATTTCGAATTTTAACATCAATCATTGTTATCGAAACAAATAAATAAACATGAAAGGTTACAAAATTACGTACAATTTGCAAATGTCTTCGTTGACATTTTGTATTTAATGAGTTCAGATGGGATTTCATCACCATTTTAGAGAATTTCTTGTGCAAGCTTTTGCGCGTATTAATTACTGTGATGTTATTTGAACGAAAAAGGTTTCGTAAACAATACTCGAGAGACAAAGGCCTTCTGAACTGAAGAAGAATAATAAAATTTCCCTTAAATAAAGTAAACAGTATGTACAAAACAAGTCTTCAGATGTAAGCTGACGTCACTTTCAAGGGGCTTTCCTATACTGAGTCATAGGTGAGGGGGCCGCTTGGAGTAGGTAGTGTTATATTATGGAAGCTTTAGCTGTTATCAACCCACTCAGAATGTTTTGAAACAAAGGAAGACTATTACTTTTCGCAGGAGCCAGAATCCTTGCCAATTCATGTTATTTATTTAGTATTAAAGTCGCAGTGATTGTACAGAATATACACAACTATAATTGTAGTCAGACACACAAGTGGCAGCACTTTAGTAATAAAACAATTTTCTGCGATATATCTAAACATGTTTGAGATATTTTTTTTATTATTTATTTTTATTATTTCTGTTTTCCGTCTTAAGTTTTTCACGCAGTTGTTTTAAAATTAAGTAGCTGCTTAACTTGCAAACTTATAAAGCTAAATTAGTAATCATCTGTCTCTTTGTTGTGATTATATTTCTAATATCATTTTTATTATTTCTGTTTTCCGTCTTAAGTTTTTCCCGCAGTTGTTTTAAAATTAAGTAGCTGCTTAACTTGCAAACTTATAAAGCTAAATTAGTAATCATCTGTCTCTTTGTTGTGATTATATTTCTAATATCATTAGCCTTCCTCTAATGTATTTTATACGAATTACTTGACATTTACAGCCCAGCAGTTACCTCCCGATCCCGCATAGCCTTACGATGGCCTTCTTATAAACCTTTAAAAATGTCTTAAAGGTAAAATGCGCCAGGGCGGTAATTTGGTTTTATGTGTTTCATCGTAAAATAACTTTTTTACAAGTTCATAAAAAACCTATTTTTGATATTAGACCCGCATTTTCAAATGAAAACAAACAAACAGAAGTCTTGGCCCTCCTAATACTAAGATATCCATCCCCTATAGTATTGTTTAAAACATGTTCCCAGGGTATTAGCACCTAGTGTCCGTAAGGTTGCTTTTATTCTAATAAGCCATTATTAATTGCAACACTTATTTAGTGAGGCCTGTATGCTTACTCTTGAATATCGATGTCATGCGAAGTGGGAATTGGAATCGTATATGTCATTTTTAGTATAAATTCAACGATTCCGATAAAATAATGTATCGCTTACTATTAATTAAATGATATTAATTCGCCAGTACTCTGTTCAACAGTACCTAAAGTGACATACTCAATTCCAATTTCTAATTGTTATATGTATAACTACTTACGCGGGCTGCGACCCGCAGTTAGGTTCAATTCAAATAAATCAGTGTGCAACTAGCTAGCGTGTTTGTATGACGTGCAACACCCTTGTCATTGCAGTAAAGTACATAACACTAATATTGCATGAATCGAGCTGCAAGAGTAACCCTACTAAATGCTTTGGACGTAGCGTAGGTTGCTGAAACCCAGCAAATAACGGATCTTCGCCTAAGGACTTTAAAACAGTTTTTTCGTACCATCCAATGGATATTGCTTGGTCGCAGTCATTGTCCTGATTTTGAAGTTAAAGGTTCATATACGCTAAAATACGTCAGCAGTATAATATTTTTTGCATACAAAGCAATCATGGATCTTGGTGACAAAAATACACAAGATTAAAATGCTTTATAAAGCTAGTGTTTCCAAAACACGATTCATTTCACTTTGCTCTATAGAAAAAAAAAACAAAAAGTTAACCCTTTTTTGAAAGCAAAACCCAACTGTCTACTTCAATTATGAAAATATCGACACCAGATTTAACATAAACATAGATTATATTATTAAAAAATAAAACATAGATTATATAAAACTATACCTAAATGATATGTGTTTCAGTTTTTATACCTTTTTTCAAATTAATTTTATATTGTCAAAAATGGTGATTTGTTGCTTAAGACGTTTACTTTAGAGCGCAGTATTTCATAGTAATTATGGAACGGGGGAGTGCGGCGATTGGCTCTTCTGGCTGACTAAGTATGGGGCCTTAAGTGTAAAGTACTCATTACACATAAACCAAATAACCAAATGTTTTATTTTCGATTATTAAAGTATTAAAAGGTTGTAGAATTTCTAAAGGCAGAATCAAATTTTAATATTATGTGGAATAAGTAAACGAAATTTAATTTAACTACAAATAAATAAAAATATTCAATACAGAATGTAATTCAGAAATCGATACTCGGAATTCGATTTTATTTAACTGGGTAGAATTGTTTAATATAAAACGAACACTGTAACTATAAAAAAACTGAAAATGGGGTTGGTGTTAGATCGAAGGGCAACAACAACCATGTTGGTTCGAAGACAATACCATAATGGCAATACCAAGCAATATTCAGCGCTACAACTCTTGAAGCAAATAAATAATTTTTGCTTCTTTTCTTTGATAAAGATTAGTCACCATGCAGCCCCCTCGGCTAGCATTTTCGTAACTTTCCCTATAACACAGTAATAAATAAACAAGTAATAGATAACACAATATATGAGAAATAATTTATTACGTTACTTATTATAATAAAAGATTTTAGAAAGTACTGTAGAGTAACAAAAAATCACTGGTTTTAATCACTTTTATCACATTTATCACATGGTTATTTTATATGTTCAGAGTCAGGTCACTTTAAAATGATCGCTTCAATAATTATGGTTACATTGGAATGAAGCAGCTATAACAATAACTTTTGCAGCAGTAATAGTGCAGCAGAGTATTGTCGATTGGAATGCAGCTCCCCGCCACGCCAAAATCATTTAATGAGTAATAAACAGTAACGATTGGTATTGCATACATTCTTACTACCGAGGACGTGCACGCACTGATTTTTCGTAATTTATCCAATATGAGTGAAAATATGGGACTCGGCTTGAACTATCTATGTATAAACTTTATACATAGATACAACCCAGCTGACCCGACAGACGTTAACCTATCCTAACTATAATGTTTTTTTTTTTTGCATTTGAAAGTTCAAATGAAATAAATTTTAACAATAAGTAACACAACAAAATAACAACTAGCAAAATCGCTCCCTTCGTTCATATGTTATGCGATGACCAATGGAAATGGAGATTCATTCATATTTATATGAGAAGATAATTTATAAAAATAGGATAATTATTATGATATTTTTCTACTATACAAATAGAAATACATTGTAATCCGAAGACGGGTACGGGCCTTTTTTTTCTGTTAACAGACGTGGCACCCGAGGTACAGCGAAAATCTAAGCGGATAGAGTATCTAATCGAAGCCTTATTATACTACAGTAACTTTAATTTAGGCATCATCCTCTACTTACAATACCCAAAATCTACAGCTGAAATGTGATCTCCAAAGTTAATTTTGTTTGGCATCGCACAATATATAAATGAAGATGCCACATTTAATGTTGTATTAATAGAATAACAAATGAAACAAACACACGAAATGTTGGCACACATTAATGTGTACACGTTAGCTGGTGACAAATGATGTTGCAATAACACTCCTCCGTAATTACTGAACCATACAAATATCAAGTGTTTCAGTTCTACCTGACTTTAACAAAAGAGGATTTTTTTAATATAATACATTTTATTCAAGTTTAATGTATGAATTTATACATTGGCTCATAAAAAATAGCTTATTCTATCGATACTTGACACATTTACAGCAATTTTGTTTTTTGTATTTACAGTATGTATATCATATTATGTTTCTTAACTAAGCTATATCCCTATGTACATATACTAAATTTTTAAAAATATATTGAAAAGTTACAGTAAGAATACCTATTTTTTTGATCCTGTGGGTTATAAATTATATCTTTCTATATCCCGTATATCTGTCCCTCTTTTGTAAAACAAAACTAACCATTCACTTCTTGGTTTAGAACTAAATCTTGGAATTGTCAATCTTAGGCTTAATGCAAAAGCTGTCTGCGTGAGTGAATTTACTGCTAACCATAGTATTTGTTTCGGAACATGATAATGGCGAGATCCAACTTAATATTTATATATTTACTAGCGGCCTACCCCGGCTTCGCACGGTTATTAAATATACATGTAAACCGTCCTCTTCAATCACTTTATCTATAAAAAAAGCATCAAAATCCGTTGCGTAGTTTTAAAGATTTAAGCACACAAAGGGACATAGGGACAGAGGAAGCGACGTTGTTTTATACTACGTACAACAAAAAGTAAAGCGGTAGTAACAATCTGATCAAATCATACTCATCTATTTCAGTCATGTAGTTGTGAAACGGCATTTATTAAGATTAATATTGCGTATATTCAGCTCGTATAATTTCCACGCATCCGAGCACACACGCGTTTGTCATTGCACCATTATAAAAAAACATAAAAAAAGACGATTATTACAGATATGCTACAACAATCAAATGATTTCGATTCTTTAAAAGATTCTAAATGATTCTGAATTTGATTCTGATTCTGAATTTTATATTTTTATGTGTACTACGTACGAGGCCGAAATAGTTTGAAGTTTATTTTTAACACGTTAAAGATAGCCTACGTTACAGCATCAGCTTTGAGTGGGTCTTTTGGGATGGGATTATGATATTTTTTATTAAATAGTTACATCAAAGGGTTTCTTTATTAAAAACAAGGTGCTTCGGCAACTTCGTTTCACCCGTTCAGTTTTTATGGGAAAAAATAACATATTTTTCCAGTTTCCTCACAATCGCACAGGATACAAAGTATCCTACGTCCTTCTCATAGTTCAAAGCTACCTCCCCATCAATTTACAGCCAAATCAGTTCAGCCGTTCTTGAGTTATAAATAGTGTAACTAGCACCACTTTTTTAAATACTTATATAGATATTATTACAGACCAAAAAAACTAGAGTACCTATGTGGGCACAGCCACTTGAAAAGTGATTTCGTTAAAATTGACTTGAAAACTGAAGGGTGTTTCGTGGTAACATAGGAGGAAGGAATATTGTTGGTCCGGGCTCCTTCGCAGAATAGACCATCTACCTTCCTGCCGGGCAGCTTGTAAAAGGCGAGCATAGGCTTACCGTCACTAGCACCGTGACATCTGTCTAGGTGGTAGAGTTACCGCCTTACCTATTCCTGCCTCTATAACGTCATGACGTATTCCAGTTTGGAGGGTAAGGTAGCTGGTAAACTTATTTTGCTCGAGGCCTAACATCCCGGCCTCAGGTTGGCAACGCACCATTACCACCTTTAGTGTCTCTAGGCAGCGTGAATTTCTTACCATCAGGAAATAAATCTGCTTGTTTGCCTTTCAATATCATAAAAAAAGTTTTCAATTCGACTGTACTTGTTTATTTTATGTGTCTAAGAACTTCTTCCTGGATGAACTAATTTAGGTAATTATTTTTATGTTTCAAAGCGGGTACTTCTCGGTTGGGCCCAATTAAATTTGATCGAGATCCTACAAGTGTGTTTCGAGTTGTGCTCAATTATGCGTGTTTTTTTAATTTCCTTACAAATACGATATAACAACGTTATGTGATTATTGAAGTTAGACGTCGGTTTATACAGTGTTGCAGTGTTTGTATTGTTATGTTTTTTTTATTCTTTGTGATATATATTACACCTCTGTAATTCTAGCGGTCTAGCGGATTAGTTGTTGGACTTGACTGCATGAGGTCCTAGGTTCGAATCCCGGGTCGGGCAACAAAAGAAGACTGGGTTTTTCCAATTTTCTATTAAAAAAAATGTTGCTTGGGATAGGATATGTGCCCGGTTGGCGATAGGCCTATCACATTGTGGGAGTTAGTATCTTCGGCTAGTCGTGGGTACCCTGGTTGTGCCTCTGCCTACCTCTTCGGGGATATGGGCGTAAAGATACTATTTTTTACTTCTCTTCTTAAATTAACTTTGTTTAGTAAAAACGTCGAATAAAATTTTTGTTTTGAAAAAGTCTTTCATTAAGTGAGGTTAAAAAATTCGAGAGACCGGTGAGAATTTCCCGGTGAAATAAAAAAATAAAAATTCTTGTAATTAAAGTCTTCTGGTCGAGGAAACGAAGGTTGTTTTAAGGATTCAAGTAATTAATTAAACTAATATTCATACTATTTATCCAAAATGGTTTTCCACATCAAATCGAAATGTTGGAAGAAATTTATTTTTAATAAATTAATTATTACGCTTATGATTCCATTAAACTTGCCCGTGAGGGTTTATGGAATTTAAAAACGGTACCCATAGTTATTTATGATAATGGAAGACAAACAAGCAAACAGATTTTTAGACAAAAATTACTGACAGATATAAAGAGACACTAAAAAAGAAGATAGAGTACGCTGTTAACCTTATGCTGGAATATTTAGCCTCATACGTATTTTTTATTCTTGTCACCGCAACGCACGTAGTGTCAGTGCTCGTCATTCAAAGAGTAGGGACAGCCGGTAGAATTGCACATTAGATCTAACGAACCGTCAACAATAACAGCGACCACCTATAACATCTATGGTCCCTCTAGGCCACGGTAGTCTTTCATCATTAGAATCCGCGTGCTTGAGCGCTGTCTTGTTATGTAAAAAATATATTAACCCGTTCCCGTTGGAGTGCTAAATAAGTTCTACAAGCTGAGGACACCCAGTAAACAACTTGTCAAGGACAATGCCGTATCAAATTGATATAAAATGGTAGGTAAATGCGTTGAGACGAATCACAGATGATAGGCATAGCCTTTATTTGTATAAATTGCTTATAACCTTTGCAAAATAGATAAGGTCGTGCATTTGTGGAGCAAGATGGCGTCGAGGCAACTCCAACTAGTCTTGATCCTTTTCGATACGGCAATATCTATTTCACAGTGTGTAACGTAGCTATAACGTAGAAATTACAATGGAACAACTTCGATGTGACTGGAGAAAATGAACACTTTCTCATTATGATTTTCACAAACATTTTTTTTTCAAAATTACTTTACTCATTTCGGGATAAGATACTCAATTAGTCCAGTTTAGTAGGCGGTGCTGGATGGCTGAGACTACAGAATAAAATAGTTACGTATTTGAGCAGACCTCGGGTATTTAAGAAAAATGTGAAGGTATCTAGCACTGATAGGATGACTCTAACCCACATCTCTTTTACTCTTTTACCCAACGGGGAAGTGGTAAGGCAAGGTAGGAAGGCAGTAAACTTACGAAAGACGAGTAACATCCTCAGATTTGTAACTCGATATAACAACCATGAATGTGAAGGAAGCTAGACAGGTTTGTCAGGATCGTGAGGTCTGGCACTCGATACTATCTGCCTACTCCGTAAGTGATTTGGCGTGAAGATATGTATGTAGGTGACAACCTTTAATTTTCTCAGGCGACGAGTATGGTTGCCATCAAAACATCGGTCTGCCCGATTACCTCTATATACCATAACAAAAAATCCATACATGGTACTCGACCCGTTCCAGTTCAACCTCGCCGGCATCGGTCTAGTGAATTGTTTACAACCTCACCGAGATTGGCCGGGTCAGTGGAGCGTTTACCTCGAGTTAGTATCATTATCTATTCAACTAGCAATTGTGTTTTTATTTATGAGGTTACATGGGAGCACTGCAAAATATCTACTTCTGTCTGTGTATATGTGCATTATTATATACTGCTAGCGACCCGCTCCGGCTTCGCATGGTAATGAAATATACATGTAAACCTTCCTCTTGAATCATTTTATATATTTAAAAAAAACGCATCAAATTTCGTTGCTTAGTTTTAATTATTTAAGCATACAAAGGGACATAGGGACAGAGGAAGCGACTTTTTCTTTTATACTATGTAGGAAAGTATTTGTATTCTAGACCGATTCCAGAAAGTTCTCTAATTCTAACAGAAAAAATAGTAACGACTATTAACAATAAAAGTACTTTGTTAACAGTTATTGCTCTTTTTTTTATTAGTACCCATTCCTTTTTTAAAAACGTATTGGGCTATCGAAAAGAAATCGAAATAACTACTGTTTCATCAGTATCAATCAACTGAAGGCTCAATCAACTTAAGAAAGCTGAAGAGACTTTACAGAATCTTCATGAAACGATCGTGTGCCTATAGGAAAATAAATCATCGTTATAATATCGCCTGAGACAGTAATATATTCTTTTATCGAAATACTATAATTTCATTTAATCAAAGTCACGGCGCTCTCGCCGAGACAGCTGCGTCTGGTTTGTATAATGAATTTTTTTTTAATTCTAAAGCCTTCAATTATTACCATAGAGATTACCACCTGTCTATATATGACTAGCTGCGCCCCGCGGTTTCACCCGCGTAAGTCCCAATCCCGCGGGAACTCCGGGATAAAAAGTAGCCTATAT
Source organism: Calephelis nemesis (assembly GCA_002245505.1). Lineage (NCBI taxonomy): Eukaryota > Metazoa > Arthropoda > Insecta > Lepidoptera > Riodinidae > Calephelis > Calephelis nemesis. The sequence continues at coordinate 155,302 of NJDD01000290.1, forward strand.
GTTATTCTGGGTCTTCGGCTACCTACATACCAAATTTCATCGTAATCGGCTTTGTAGTTTTTGCGTGAAAGAGTAACAAACATCCATACATCCATACATACAAACTTTCGCATTTATAATATTAATAGGATTAACACCGATTTAGCATTTTGGACAACGTGCCGTGTGCAGCTGGACGACAAGGTACCATCGCTTTATCTATTCCAGCCGCTATCTCGTTAGTGCTCGCCATTGTCTTGTCCCCTGTTAGGGGTACAGTAGCCGGAAGGCTTGCACACGCGGTTTTAACTCCCGGCTACAAGAAAATATCCATAATAGGTATGTATATACGGCAGTAACTAGTCTTTTAATATCAAGCGAGCCTCATGCTTCTTCGTTATCTTATCACAATAAATACTGCCAAACATGTTCTGGAGTCTAGACTGGTCCACCAGCAAACAGTCAATTAGTTTTAAAAGCAATACAAATTAGTGACCAGCCTATTGTCATGACGTAATAACCTGACGAAATATGCCGCTTTAACTTGTTTTATATTTCTTTTTTAACACTTATCTATGGACATTTTATATATTTGTCTGACCAAATTCTAGAAATAATTTTAAGTAAATCTATAATTACTAAGTTGACATATATTGTTTCAGAGAAACACTTATGATTTACAGAAAATTATTTTCGGACAGTGCGGGTGGGGAACAGAAATATCCTGAACCGAGTCATACCTGTTTCTCCAACACATGTTTGTTCTAAATCGGTGAGATTGAGACAATCTGATTAAGTGCACTAAATAAAAATGTATTTAAAACTTTCGCACTTCCAATGTCTATAGGATATGCAAAATATAGGGAAAGTTGGTAATTTTCTGGTGCGCTGGCCCTCTGTAGGTGCGTAAGTTTCGCGGGAAAGGTGATTTTCATCTTGATTGTATTTGATTTTTATTCAAATACGAAATCACTTTTAATCGAAATTATTTTTAAATTAAAATAACACAGCTCTGAAGATGTCATAAAACCGAAATCGGTAGGCAGATGTTTTCTTTTTTGTTGAAATTAAAATATAACACAATAAACTCCTGCGAGCATAATACTTATTATGCTAATTTAGTTTCAGCTATGTGTGGTACAATTCAGTCAAATTGTAAATATTTTTTCAGGGATGGAAGTTGCAATAACTTAAATTACCATGGCCCTGAAGATACTGTAAAAGTTTATTTAAAAATTACCTTCAGATCAAATGTTTGACAGATATTTTAGCAGAATAATACAAACCAAATTATATAGGAACATCAATAGTAATAACTTTACTTAAGTACCTGCTATTTTTTTAATTAACTATTCTCTACATTGTAGAGTCTATAACAACGAAAACAAAATAATAATAAAAAATCAAATAGATCAGGCTTTTTTCAAATTTTAAGAGACTAACAAACAGCATTTTATTATTATGTACATTTAATTAAATTATATTGACTACGTTTAACAAGTTTTAAACAGTAATTTAGGATTAGCAAAACTGCAAAAAAAAAAAAATTCAGTATTTTCTGGATTGCCTCGGAATTTCATTATTAGATCCAGACTTGACGGTAATTTGACCGCCTCGGTCAAATTGTCAAGTAAGTGCTTTAACATAAAAAAAGAATGTTTAAAATAAATAACTTCCTCCTTTTTTTGGATGTAGGTTTGAAAAACAAACTAGGATTATTTTGCTCTTATGATAAAAATTGATCAATCAAGTCAACAATCAATCAAGTCAACACTTGGAACCTTTTTCAATTGTACATTGTGTATTGTTTAAAAAGTATCGATTTTAAATAAGATATCGATGTTTCATGTTGGTATCGATATTTTGTATTCAACATCACTTCTTGACGACCGTGTAAACTGTAAACGAACGTGACGTATAAACGTGATCAGCCGACGGCCGCTCCGAGGGAACGGGACATTGGATGTTTGGCTATTGAGTGATTATTTTCACGTGGACTCTCAGAAACTCTAATGGAAGAAACTGGTAACAAATTCACGCCATTATTAAGGCAAAAGATGAAGTTTACCTTCACATTTATAACATTAATGTGGAAACTTAAAAGACAAAAACTCAGAATGAATAAATACTATACATTGAGTGAATTATAACAAAAGCTCATCAACAATAGCCCTAATAATGCGTTGTAAAATTTAAGTCATTAAAATTTGAAATACAAATTCGTCAGCTACCCCCGGAACCGAAATTAGTAACATTACTTATTGTAAGCCATATCACGTTAACGGAGTTGAGCACTAGCCTTATTGCAACAGAAAAATGTACACAGTTGGCGTATCAAATTGAAATTAATTATCCGTCCATACTCCCACACACATAATGGGATCTTATTGTCATAATAAATTAATACTGCCCAGAATAGAATCCACGATCAATACGGTGTATTGTGAAAGTGATGTGGCAACACTTTAATGAAAATAACGTACCGTTTTTATCTACATACATGTACTAGTACGTTCGCAGCCGATGCATTATATCGCGCATTTCGTAGAGTAAAAGGCAAACAGGGGCATTGTTGGAAAAACAAAAACCCAACTGCGAACAATATTACTGTTGTCATGGTTTGCATTGTAAATATATAAGTATCCCTGGACAAGTAACACAAATTTAATCTAACCCCAAAGTAAACAAATTATATGATTGTGTTATGGGTGTTAGTCAACGATGCTAATACATAGAAATATCACCATACTTACTTACTTAAATAGATACCACAATATATTTAATAAACACCCTGACCCGGAAATGCAGACATCTAAATGTCATCACACAAATGCCTGGCCCCGTCAGGAATCGAACCCGAGCCTCGCGATGGGTCGATGTAGTTAGGCGTGTACGGTAGCCACTAGACCAACGAGGCGGTCTTTATAACGAGCCATTTCGTTGGATACATATATTTAGCATGGAAAATAGTTTAATAAAATATATACCATACAATGACATTAAATTATAAGACTATTAAGAAAAAATACCATATGCCCACCCAACGAAACAGTCCGGTTTCAAGAGTCGTATATACTAATCAATAACGATATATCGTTCGCTGTAAACAGCCTTCACTATTGGCAACCCACATCAAACTTTGGCAGGCGTTAGACTTTCGAAATTGCACACGGATCTGGGGTATAGTAACATTTAACACTCTGTTGAATCATTCAGGAATGTATGAAACACTACACATATAGGTAGTTACTAATTTTTTCCAATAAAATTTCAAAGAAACTGAGAAAATGTAAAATGTTGTCCCAAGGTTCATGTCTGAACGTCTTGGTTGATCGTGGCGTTTGACAGGTACGTGGGTAAGATATGATATGAAGAGACACTATTATACCTTAAGATCAACTTTTAGATTAAGTAGTTCCCGTAGAAGAGTAAAATAACTTCAACGTATTCCGAAAATATAAAATAAACATACTTTTCGGTGAAATAAATATATACTAACATAATCGGAAAAGATCAATCGATCTAGATACTACAAGGTTACCAAATTACGCTACTCATTCCCGGGGGTCTTCGCTACCATTACGCCAATTTCCTGTGCCAAATTAGCACCGGAGATTAGGTTTAATGTCCAACAGAGGCCTAGCTGTCGCGTCGGTCTACTAGTTGGGTCTACTACTTTCCTTGGAGCTCTTGTGCGCAAAATAGGCATATTTGTATGGCGGACTTTGCGATGTTATAAAACATAGACGAAGACAATATTTTGTCAGAAAGCCAAAAATCCCTTTAAAGAAACTGTTCTCGTAGACAAAATTAATCACGACGATAACGATAATACAACTGTTAGGATTACAAGTCAAGGTAACTTCTGCTGTTCACAAACTAACTTATTTTCGATGTATGCAGTCCTTTTCCAATAAAACAAAAAAAAGAGCTGGAATATATTTTTAGAATAGTCACATTAAGTTCAGACATTAACTTGTGACGTTTGAAATCGACGTTTTCCAACGAATAGATTAAAATCCGTAGAAATGTCATGTATGAACTAATCAGACTAAGTTTTTTGTTTCTTTCTTTTACTATCGCTGAAAGAAGATAGCTTAGCAACTTAGAAAATAGCAACTTAAAATAGTTAAGTAAGTGCGCGACACAATCACCACCAAGCTTTCTTATGCATAAATATATTTATATTAGATATATCTATATTTACAGAGAAAAGCGTTCTATATCTATGTAGTCGCACCTTAAATCTAGATGAGAAAGTTAGCGATGACAAGATAATATTACGCTTACTACATGAATATTGTACAGAAACCAAGAGGTTTCCCTCTTTTATCTTTATCACTGCAAACCATCTGATTTCTATTCCTAATGGGTTACCATATCGCAATATTGGTATTAATTGTAAAGCGAGATAATTTAGAGAGTTTACTAGTAGATTTATTCAGCTCAAAAATATAAAAAAGGTCATGTGACGATTTTATTTTAAGCAAAGTATTATATTTATAAACAAAAATAACAATTACAGAGATTAACATTGGCGAGCGCATCAGATATAAACACTTGTAACGCCATTATTTTATTAACAACCTATCTACAGATAAAAATAAGCTTTCTAGCGATTTGTTGCTGAGATATATTTGATAATTATAAAAAAATAACAGCGGCTACTTGGCAACTGATATTATTTCTAATCTTAGATAATTTAGTTTGTTAATTCTCGCACTGACGTCCGTAACGTGATGTACTTCTCAAATCGTCAGAAATCTTAAACAAGTACTTACAATAAACCCACCATTCTTGATACTCACATGCTAAAGTATTTTTTAAGGCAAATACAAATTAGAAAGACGCGCTCTGTCTGTCTAGAGATACATATAATGGAGGTGGCTAACCAGGGTACAGAGTATTTCCAATACCACAATCTGACGCGCCTATGTAACTGCAAAACGTCTCTCGGGTTCCCATACCCCCTAAACATTTCCTAAATGTAAATAGTTTTCCTACTTGAATGTTTAGTTGTCTGCTATTATGTGTCACATAAACTGACACTGTTGAAAGTTAAAACTAGAACCAATAAGGCAAGGGGGGATCACACGGAGGAGAACAGGACAAAGGACTTTTTATTAAGCTGAAGTGGTCCTTTAAAACGCGGCCAAAACTGAGCGGCGTTAATATTACGAGTTAAATTTACTTAGTTAAAAGTAAATTCAGTATTCGGTGTTGCAACACAAAAATTTCTTTGGCAATTAAATATTCAAGGCAACTGAAGCGCAGCTACTTTCACGTAAAAACAAAGTACATTGTAATTCATATTTGTGTAATTATCAATGCCAATGGCTGGCCAAATTATCTCGTAAAAAGCATTCTAAATATTTGTATACTAGTTGATGGCCTCGGTTACGCTCGCAAATTGGTTTTTTGGATATAAATATGATTAACAAATAAATATTTCAACATATACAGGATTCGCTTAGATGTATTAATTATTAACATTGTATTACTAAATTAATTTTATCTAAAAGACCCTCCGAAAATTATCAAAACAATGTAAGGAAAGTTAAAAGCAGCTCAAAAGTCAAAGCCCTTGATTTGACATTGACACACACAACTAGCCTTTTGATACCGCCATTACGTCAGTCAGTGTTCGCCGTTGTGGTGTTTCAGTATGAAGGGTAATGTAGCAGCTAAATACGCGAAAGCTATGATTCAAGTGGTCTGCGCACCAATTACACCTTTGGTGTTTGTAAGCGACTTGTAATTCTTGTTGTCAAGAAAGTAGTTAGCCTTCCAATCCTATAAAAAAGCCGTGTCTAAATATTCTAACAAATTCAGTTACTGTTCTATCTGTACAGTGTATATTGACGAAGCGCATAATTTATATAGTACTACTATACCTACTGCTCAAATCGTCAACAACTGAATACCTACACAAATTTCTAATCTAACTATCATATACTTTTCTACCTTTAAACGTTAATTTTTGCAAAAGTCTTAAACTACACTAAATTACCACCATTTTAAAATGTATCATAATCAATAAGATGAGTTGAAAGTGCTTGATTTTTATTTTGTACGTTATAAGGTTTTTCTAATCGCGTTAACACACTTCAGTTTAAAAAAAATATTAAAAGAGTCACGGTATAGTCCTTGTTTGCAAAACAAAACCGAAGAAAAATTGAACTCTTGGAGCACTTATCATTACACCAGACAAATAAACAATTTGACGGTAATAATAACATCATCAATAATAATTATTCATTAGTCCTCCCTCCTACTGGACTTCTCTATGAGGACCATCTCTATCTAGGATCTACTTTATATACCTACTTTTGGTACTACCACAAATTACTTCCACAGTAGTGGAAGGCAAACAAGCAGACGAATTTCCTGAAGGTGAAAAATTCATGCGTTGCCAATCTGAGGTGTTAGCCCTCGAGCAAAATTAAGTTTACAGGCTAGCTTACCCTCCGAAGCGGAAAACGTCAATGGCAAGCGCTGATGTTATGACGGTAGGAATAGGTAAGGCGGTAGCACCAATCCGGGCGAGTCGCTGCGAAACTCGACCATCTAGTAGTATGTCACGGTGTTAGTGACGGTAAACCTATGCTTGCCTTTTACGAGTTGCCGGGCAGGAAGGCAGACGGTCTATTCTGAAAAGGAGCCCGGACCAACACATTATTAATAACAATTATTCATTATTCCTTCTACAGGGGGGTTACCATAAGCTCTTAAAACAGTACTATTTCAACAATGCTAATTGTCAGTCGAGAAAGACAACCTTATGACGTATACCATAAAGTTGCTTATAAAGTCAGACATTTAGCAAGATGGAAATAATACTGCTTTAAGCGTTCATGGTAGGGCCCCTGAACCTATCTATGAGGACTATCTTTATCTAGGATCCACAAGATGACACATTATTACTTACGATTAAAACAAAAACTTATCAGCCCCGAATGGAGTTTGGGTTTTCACACTTCTTAATTCAAATGCCAATTAACAAATTACACCTTAATTACCTGTAACAAGAGGACAAAACTCATTAAAATTAATTATATAAACAATTAAGATGATGAGATAACAAGTTGTCACGTTGTGTTTGTGGACGTAGGTACCACTAATATCAGTTGGAGGAGTTGATTTAAAGTTTTCCATATTAACCATAAAAAATTGAATAATGTTATTTATTTTATAAGATTGCGAAGAAGCAAATGACTATCTTGATGGTAAAAGTACCTGCTTATAATCACTATACAGATGTCACTGGTGCCTCGTTATACCTTACTATGGCAAGTGTGCTAGTTCATTGCCTTCATTGGATACTCTATTCTGCAGCACGGTCAAGTATATTACCGAGCACTATCTCTTTGACAACAGGTATAGGTAAGGTAGTGGTGCCAAGTGAGAACTGCTGCACATCGCTCTCTCTTTAAAGAGTAAAGAGTATTGTAAGTCGTTCCTAGATGCGATTTATCTTTAAAGCAGTCTACACTCAAGCCAGCGTTTCTGATGATTACAAGACATCTTCAAATCACTCATGCTAGTTTCCACGGATATCATTATGTGAGATTAGTATATTTACGTACAGGGGGTACCCCCCGTGTTGGCCCGGGCTCAATTGCAGAATAGGCCATCTGCCTTCCTGCCAGGCAGCTCGCTCGCCTACCAGGTAGGCGGTAAACTTACTTTTGCTGGAGGCGTAACATCCCGGCCTCAGTTTGGCTACGCACCATTACCACCTTTGGTGTCTTTAGGCGGCGTAAATTTCTTACCATCAGGGTATCCGTCTGCTTGTTTGCCTTCCAATATCATAAAAAATACGCAGCTACAGGGTGTATCGTGCCTACAGCTATGTAAGATCAGTACATAAGCAGCTATAGGGTGTTTATACAAATGAATAGGGCGGTGTACGGTCGCACTTCCCATCGTAACTCAATTGGCAGGCAATCTCGCGCCGGAGCCGCGGTAATTGCCACCGATGGGGATGGTCGGAGCGTCGTCGTTACCATGCCGAATGGATTTTCATTTTTAAACCGTTCCACCTCCGCTGGGCGACGATTAAACGTGGAATCATGTAACATGTTACGCTTTTATCAAGTTGTCGCGGAAAAATGTTTTCAAAATATTTCCATCTGAATGTGGGAAATATGAAGGAGGGTTAATTATTTGTCATGTGTACCTTGTACGATTAAGTGTTATTGCTATATAATAAAAAGGATTTCGTAAGAACGCACGGTATTGTGTAGCAGCACTACAATAGGATTTCGTTATTTTTTAAAAAATATTGTTTAGTTATTGTCTATTTCAAACGAATTGAAATCGAGATCGACAACCTAGTATGTAAATATTAAACATACAAAGAAGTTTTAGAAATCTATTGCATGTAGAGATTAGTAAATCGATAATTTATCCTAATAAATAAATATCCTCAGGACAAGATACACACATTGAATCTAACCCCTTAGTTTAAGCAAATTATATGTTTGTGGTAATCAACGATTCTAAAACATGGAAGTACTTTAATGTATATCAGTACAAATTTAATATGAAATATATAATATACATATTGAGAAATGCAATCCGCCAGTGGTTGCATTTGATTACGTGTGTATCATTGAATTTCGATCAGTCCGCCACTAAACGCTCAAGTGCACTAGCTGTTTCACCGCGTCAAAGTAAAATGTTGGTAATATCAACGCCGTTTGCTACCAGCGATCGCTACCTTTGTAAAGTTATTTATTTGTAGTAAAACTGCAATTAACCGAACCCAAACATTACATTGCCACGTCGCGATTTGATAGTTATTTTTTTAAAAGATTGCTAATTGTTCGGAGATGGCCCCACATACATTTCATTGTCATTACAATGGTGGTTTTAAGTTCTACTTAATAATACATACATTTTCATAAATGCCAAAAATTTGCATTTTTAATATATAGCTCAAAAACCACTAGTAGAATCCAAGCACCACCATTTCTAAAAAGAATCTGGCGAGTAATTGCGTAACATACGAAACAAACTAAACTATCAGTCGAATTTGATAGCCAACATACAATATAATTTACTGAGATACCACATAAGTTTTAACTCAAATCACGGTTGAGATGATATCTAATAAGGTAATGTATTGTTTTTAAATATTTACAGCAACTAATCCTATAAATTACAGATTCTAAAAATGTGATATGGCAACATTTTTGCCATTATCAGTAATTTAGCAAATCTTGAAATGCTATTGTAACCGGCAATTTAGTCTGGAAAGATTGAAAATATAATTCATAGATCGAATTTCTGTAAGCCTTAAAATAATATATTATGTACAATAAATTATGAGCATTGTCGAATCAAAAGTCAAATTGAAGCAGGACCAAAAGTAGGTATTATTAGTCAAACAATGAGATTTTCACAAATATTTATCAAAAAGACATGTCAAACAGTAGAGTGAAAATACTTGAAATAGATTAAAGGAAAACTTTCAAAAGTCAAAATGAACGTGCACCAAACGTCAGTACGATTAGTCATGATAATGAGATGTATTGACTAATCGTGTCTGTACCTATATATCTAGCCCGGCCAAAAGTATTTTTCAAAAAGCTAAGTTAAACTTTGCAGATAATATAGTGAAAATTCTTGGAATAGATTACAAAAAATCTTTTGAAATATAACCATTACTTTTTGGGATTGCTTGTTCATCCATTACAAGAAACGCAATGTTCCTATTTAAATGAGGTTCAAATTTCTTAATTCTACTGTACATTTTTTTCTAAAATTAGTATAAATCTAATGGCAGCATTGCAAAACATTTCGACATTTCGTGCAAAAAACCCCAAACTACAATCGCAAACAGAGCTATTGTTGACGAAACAAAGCTGTTCGAGTGAAATAGATTAGCAAACAATACTTCACGGTCTTCATAGCAGTGAACACATTAAATGTAAAAGTTTACACTTGGACAAATGAACACTGTTAATGATACTAACACATCATTTGATTATTTTTATTATCGTCATATTAAATACAGTTCGTTAATACATTGTGGACAGATATGAATTGTGGCCGATATACTTTGATATAAATAAAGTATTTAGGGCACCCACGACTAGCCGAAGACACTAAGTCCCTTAATGTTATAGGTTAACAAGCCTATCGCCAACCGGGCACACAAACAATCTCGAGCAATGTTTTTTTTTATTAGAAAATTGGAAAAACCCAATTTTCTTTTTGTTTCCCGACCCGGGATTCAAACCCGGGACCTCATGCAGTCAATCCCAACAACTGAACTGCTAGACCACAGAGGCGATACTTTGATATCATTAGTAATTTATCACTCAAAAATCACTTATATTTCAAAGTCATGTTTGTCACTCGACATTATGTATTCTGGTACTAAGGACTACTTCTGGACTTGAGTCGAAATCAATTTCTGATATTTTGAAATAGCACACTTAAATTGATCACATAATATTCTAGTTCATTTCAGAAAATTGTTGTATATTATTCATGATATAGCATCCATTTTGCATAAATATGAAAGACACCAATAAACAACAGTCCTACAGTCGAAACAATACGAATAATTTGGTCCATTGTGTAATCTTCGCGCATAAATCAAATTAATTATTTTGATCACGGGTACAATTACATTTCGGTCCAATAAAAATGAATACATAGTATATTACGTATAACTGAAGAGCGTAGATAAACGTATGTGTAAAACGAAGACAAACAGGCTGTTACACCGGCCTGATACATAGTTATTGCCAGTAATAACGCCTAACCTCGAATAACATAGCGCTCATTTGTGTAACTAGAACAGATAAGCCTATTATTTTTATGGAAAACATTATTTTTCGATGAGAACATATACATGATGTGTCACATATACCGGAAATTTAAGGATGAGAACAACTAGTATTAATTTAAACTACAAATCCGTTCTTTAAATTTCTAATAAGTTCTCATTTTTTTGTTAATGTAAAAAAAAGGTGAATTTGTTTTTTAATTTTGAACTTTCACATAATGGAATAATGTAAAGTAACCAAAACTGGATATAAAAATGTTTTTATAGTTTCATATTTATTCTATAAAATGAAGGTTGTTGGTCGGCATCTTTTATTCATTACAATAAAGGCAAAAGGTCTACTAAAAAAAAACATAAAATTTGATGATAGTAAGTATAAAGATTATACAAGCCTAAAAAGAGTTTGTTAAAATAAAAAAAAAACTAAACATTGATTTATCAATATTTTTGCAAATCAGTGGCCGAGCAGCCTGTATAGTTTATCCCGAGATAAATTGCGAATTAGGCCTGTTACGTGCGGGAGATGACTGTATTAAAGATATAATAATATATTACGGCTATATACGCCTCAAGTTTTATATGTTATTACTAGTTTAATGAAAATGGAGAATTATTTTCTCAAGTTTATTCAGGAATACAACCTTAGCTTTTATTAGTAAATCTCCTTTACTGTAGAATACACACTTAATATTAGACTTGATTCGAATTTAAATTTAATATGTACAACAAATCTTTATGTACGGACCCATGAAAGGTTAGGCAGAGGTACAACCATCAACATACCTGAGTGCTGATTATAGTATATCTCAGTTGCCAACTCAAAATGGAGAAATGTACATCAAATGACGTCATGTGTGTTTGCTATCTCTGTTGTATTTCTGGTGGTCACTTGAGATAGCAAATATAATATAATGAGTATTTCGTCATTTGACAGATATTTGATGTACACTTTTCCATTTTACTTGGCAACTGAGATTCATAATCGGCCCCTGGAGCCACAAAGTGATAGGTAGCAAACCTATCAGCAATCCAGTCACTTATCCAATCCCAAACGATGTTGTTTGTATTAGAAAACACTGAAATATCCGACCCGTGAATCGAACCAGGGAGACCATGTGTATTTAACGCCAACACCGGACCTCTAGACCAGAGAGGAGAATAAATATTGTATATTGAAAGCATGAACAGTTTTCATTTTGTATCGTTTTTCTCTATCTTAGGTTAGCTGTAAAATATCTCTTGTAAGAGATAAGCTCGCCTTTTGTACAATATTTATATTTGTATTTTCTGTCAATTCTATATTTCGTGTACATTATAGTGTAAAATAAATAAATAAATTAATTCGTAACACACTCTTAATAAATATTTTTAGTAGATAATTTGTCCAATTTATTGCCTTAACTTTCGACCCTCAGGGCGAAAAAGACAACGACCTTAAAATAACATCCTAAAAACACAACTTTTTAGAATTTCATCATCCTAAAATGGTAACTTTTAAAATCGACTCCTTCTTATATTAGTATTAGAGGAACGTGTCCTAGTTGCCAAAAAGCCTCCTGCACGAGCTGTCTACTACCCTACCCCTCAAACCAAGACACGACAATAGCAAGCATGTAGGAAAAGGTATGTTTTGTGCTAGCGGTTTTGTTAAACTTATGTTGTTGAAGGTTTCCCAGAAGGCCATCATAGTATCTGCTAATTGAAGAAGCTGATAACGAAGCAAGAAGTAGGCCAAGCTCGATTACAAAATTAAAACGTATATCTGTCTATCCTCCCGCTTCTTACGACAGAATTTATTGTTAACAATTGGCACGGCTGTTACTGACGGCCTTGCGAACAAAAAACACTATTTATACACTATCAGCTTGAAAAGCACTGGGGGGTTAGAATGAACCACCGTCGTCTTGAAACGAACCTTCGTTTCGGGCCGCTTATAAATGTCAAACTCAAAAAGCGTAGAACGTTCGTGCCAAACAAAACGTGAGGTCGGCGATAGACGTTAGACGTCTGACAAGTGACAAATAACAAATTTGATATTGACGTGTTTTAAGTCGTGTCGTCATAGACAAAATTTTGTTTTTTCATACAAATTCGGTCATTACCCTTCGTTTACACGATATCGCTTCAAGTTATGATTGTTCTAGCTTTATAAAAAACGATAACGTTTTGAAACGAAACGCATCGTCCAAGCGAAACGACGCGATCGCGCCGAGACGAAAGTGCACATTCTAACCCCCCTGGAGGCACTAAATAAACTCACGCTCGCATCACTTGTTCTGTGTATAGCTAGCACTTAAAACAAGATGCCATAAATTCAAATACATTAAAATGCCATTTTATCGAATAAGTAGAGTGCGAATAAAAACTTTTTTTTGACATAGGAATGTAATGACCCCATCGCTAACTAGTAATTTGTTGCTATCAAAAGGCAACACAACATACCTACAAGCAGAGGGATTTCATAATATTATGAAATCACGCTACCTATAAATACCAATAATGGAAATGAGGCATTGTGAACATGAGGCCAGGATACACAATCGTTACAAAATCTTTAAGTAGTCTATATATATATATGTATAGACTACTTAAAGATTTTACTATATATATATTAAAGTTTAGCTGTTAAGTTATCAAAACTTATTAAAATAGTTAAGATCAAAATGGTACACATATGCAAAAACGCTGACGTATTTATAATTTTAGTATGCTTTAAAAGAACAAAATCCTGAAACAATTTCAAAATCCGAAACAAATTTTGTATTTTCTGTGTGCTAGTTCATGCAGTTTTCCTATAAGTATAACTTGAGTGTTTTTTTTTAATAATTGAAATTTAATAAATGAATCTGAGGCTCATTGTACCAAGATTTCAATTATTAAAAAAATACGTCATTTTGCTTTTTCACTCTTTATATTAGTATTAAGTTCATTCAAATGTCGACATTTATTACAAAATTCCTGAATAATGTTTCCACAAACACAGTCATGATGTCTGCGTCTCCATATTATAAATGTCAATCGAAATGCCTTTTTTTATTGCAAAACTTATAGTTTCTTTGTGTTCAATATATATTAAAATAAATGAGTAATCTATACCTATGCTTATTATTTTATCTATACATAATACAAGAAAACTAAATCTGTACATGAAACATTTTTTAAGTTCAATAATTGCTATAATATGTTTGATTATAATATATTTGAGTATCTTCGTTCACGTTTCACGCCGAAATCACCAAAAAGATTTTAATAATTTACTTATTATGGCAAACAACAATTATAGGCTATATTGTGGTTTAGAGCGGATTTTTAAGTAATTCGGATAATCAAAAACACTACCTGCATTTTTAGGTAAAGACATTAAACGATTTTTATTTGTTTCTAAAAAACACAATATTTACGATAAAAAATTAGAAAGAAATTTAAATAGGCAGATTATAACATTAAAGGCGCGTTGCGTGTGTCTTGACACGGTTGTATGTATTCAATGTACTACTACTGTATTTCCCGTGACTATAAACTATAAAATCACAAGAGTTTCCTCTCTGTGGCCTATCCAGCCCTACGTCTTGTAGTGAATACATTGAAAATATTGTTGATTTCCTTATATTACAGGATATAATTACATTAACATCATACATACATCAATTATAATACGAACGAAGCTGAATACTTTTGTTGATTTTGTAGTACCTACGCACTAATCTCCGGTACTAAAAGACAGTTTTATTTATTTTTTCGAGTGATAGTGTGATAGCTCAGCGTCTTGGGCCTCAGAGTCGAAGCATGCTACGAGATGAAGGTGAGGGGGTTTAGAAGTTTATCTGAAAACTTTTACATATAAATAAAGACATACACAACATACAAATACATTACGAAACAACGCTAGCCAATCACCTGTTACCGGTCAACATATACTTCGCACCGCCTACTCACACTGACGCCCACATGTGTTATACAGCGTCACACACAACCATTACATATAAAGCACGTTTCATTAAACGTGTCTTTGAATCGTATTGAAAGTCACATTGATGTACAATCTTTGGAAAATCTGTGCTGTGACGCTCGCTGACCGCATTAGTAACAATGGGATCTGAGAAAGAGCGGAATTGAAAGAAAATGTTGGTGTTAAAATGATAAAGGGCATGCTCCGTTGGTTCTACCATGTGGAAAGTATTACCGATGAAAGATTGACAGACATGCAACTCAGAATAAAAAATACTTTTTAATTGATTTGAGAATGATGGGAGAAACGAATGTGAGATGTGGAGACCTAGGTTGACAGTCTAGTGAAATCTATCAGGATTTATCGGAGGGTGTTGTCAAGTCTTGATTTTCTCTACCATTTGTGACCAGGCAAAGAACCACGTGTCATAATTTTTATTTTTTTCATAACCAAGCATGTTTTAACACTTAAAGCAGTTTAAAAAAATATTTTTGGATTTTTATGATGTTAATAGACAAACAAGCAGGCGTATTTCCTGACGGTAGGAAATGCACGCCGCCTAGAGACACTAAAGGTGGTAATGGTGCATTGCCAACCAGAGACAGGGATGTTAGTCCTCGAGCAAAAGTAAGTTTACCGGCTACCTTACACCCTGAACCGGAACACGTCATCATGTTATGGCGGCAGGAATAGGTAAGGCGGTGGTACCAATCCGGACGAGTCGCTGCTAAACTCTACCACCTAGTAAAATTCACATATGAGAAAATAACGAGAAAAATATATTATATAAAACGGATTATATACAAAACTTCGAGATCCACTCCCGTTTCGGGCAGTCCGTAGGGTAAAGCCCTACTCCATCAATGCGGCCCCACAAGTAGGAGCTTTCGCAAAAGAAAAACAGATTAGTAATTTGATTGATTAGCCAAGAGTAAGGTCGCCGGTAGACTTGTACACGTAGACAGAATACCGAACATGAGATAGCGATTTACCAGAAACATCTATGGTGTCATAGGCGTTGGATGTCCCTTACCATCAAGACAGTCCCCCTCTTTATTCATCACTACGTAGTATAAAAAAGTCGCTTCCTCTGTTTCCATGTCCCTTTGTATGTTTAAATCTACGAAATTGAAGGGTACAGGGGCAAAACAAGGAATGTCACAAGAACTTCAAATATAAACAAAGTACGTTAATACTTAAGTTTTCGCGCGAATTTTTAGGTGGTATTTTGCAAAAAGCGTAGGAACGAACACAGTCCATTAAAACTCATATCAGTGAATTTATAACAAATTATAATCAAGAAAAACTTAAACAAATTCAAATATTAAAATGTTAGTTACACAAAAACTTGTTAGGTGACATTCCTTGTTTTGCCCCTGTACTCTTCATTTATAATATGTAGGTATATTTCATAACAATGCCAAGCTGGGCCGGCCTCTAGTTATCTTATACCAAAAAAAAAGTTTTTTTGGTATTGTGTATTACTAGGTTGCAGTAATCTATAAAATAAATTTCCTATAAAATAAATACCGTTCCAAAGTAGGCGCAGTCGCACCTTTAAAACTGTCAATTTTGTACAGGCTCACGCGGAAACACAAATTTAAGAAGTCGATCAGTTTGCAAACGACCAGATACAGGAAATCACAACGCAATAAAAATCAAACAAAAATAATAGACCAATTATACCCAAAGCTGGGCGTGTATGCTCCTTATAAAACGACAGTTGCTTTTATTAGGATTTTAGAAAGTTGTTCAAATAAACAAATCTACGGTTTGAAAATTTAAATAGAATTGGGATGCTTCAAATATGAAAGTTAAAATTATACTGTATTTTCCATAATGGTTAGTAGGTCCATGGAAGATTTTGGTAGTGAAAACTTCTTTAGCGGCGTTGCGCATTTTTTGCAATGGATTAAAACTTCCAAACTCGCGTCAGGACACGTGACCTGATCGAAAATTCGTAAGACGGATGGAGACTACACAGCCGGCGCCGCGTAGGAGAGGAAGTATTCCCCTCTCTTTCTACGGCGCGGCGCAAATTTATGCCTGAGTCTGCTGTTTCGTTTAGACAGCGCAGGGCGCGAATGTTCGTGTTGTCATGTTTGTGTACGATAGCTTAATAAATGAATATAATATTCTACCACATAAATGATAGTTCTTTCATACTGATAATTAAAGCAATTCTTGCAATTTTTTTCCTAACCATTCCAAAATATCACAAATGCACAACGTTTTCTTAAAATTTTATCTCTACCATCAAAACATTCGATGGGACCAGAATAATTAATCACAAGTTACGCAATCCCGTGCAATCCAGCACGTAGTAATTATAATTAACTCGGCTACCTCTTTAATTGTCGGAGAAAATTTGTGGCGGTTACAGGCGTTACAGCTCAATTATAAAGTAATTACAGGAGTGTGAAACCGTCGTAAATCAAAGGGGGTCCGTTTTCGACGTAGCAAATAAGCAGTTTGCAAGCGTACCTACGCTAAAAATAGCCTACTTTTCTATAAACAACAATACTGCATAAACATAAATCTAACATTTAGTTTGTAAAAAATTACAAACTAAATATTACACTTAATATAGCACGAAATGTAAAGAAACATATCCTGTTTTGCATATTATTATTAATGTATTTTATTATTTTGAGGAATTTCACTCTTGTCAAAGTGGATCGCCTGAAGCTCATGCCAACAATTGTCGCAAAGTCTTAAAGTGGAAATCTATTAGAAATAGAAAATCATTTATTTAACATAGACCCCTTGAAGGTGAAAAAAATTCTAGTGATCTCCATATTATGTCTCTAATTGCGATTAACTCATCCAATACTTAACCGCTTTCTTTTTATGATAATGGAAGGCAAACAAGTAGGCGGATTTCCTGATGGTACGAAATTTACGCGGCCTAGAGACATAGAAGGTGGTAATGGTGTCGTTGCCAACATGATCTTAGACCTAAAGAAAAACTAAGTTTACCGGCTAAAATATCATCCGAACCGAAACACGTCAACGGCAAGCAGGACGTTTTTTGACGTTATAGCGGCAGGAATAGGTAAGGCTGATACCAATTCAGACGAGTCCCTGCGAAACTCTACCAGCTAGTAAGATATCACGGTGTTAGTGACGGAAAGCCTATGCTCGCAACTGTCTGGCAGAAAGGCAGATGGTCATTTCTAAAGCCTAACAAAATAATATCAGATTGAAAGTCTTAACTTACCCATATTGACAGCCTATCACCACTTTAGCTACATAGAATGACATAGAGCATCTATGAATTTGTCTAGACAGTATTTTTTTTATGTTTAAACTCTGTCCGGGAATCGTATGTGCCCAGAACTTTTTTTTTATTAAAATGCTACTCTTTAAACGGATAGTTAGTTATAAACATGAGTTACGGAAAATAACCTAATAATAAGTGCGTAATTAACTTTAAAAAATAAGTAACTTAAAATACATTTTTTTCCAAGCAACCCCATGGAGTTTACTTTCTAATTATTAGTATAAATTTATGTCATGGCCAGATTAATAAAACTATAACACATTTTTAGGTGCGTGTTGAAAATTACGATTGATTGATTTGATTAGTTCAAACTGTACATATTCCGCTTTTGTATAGCTCGTTTTGTTTCATTGTAGCTGTAGGTATTTTACTTGAGCAATTTAGGCGAAATAGGTCTAAATTTTCTATTGCTGTCTAGTTTAGCCAGTAACGCTTATACAAGTCAGGTACAACGGCGAGTCCTAAAAAGTCTGCTTTTCATTAAAACAACTTAAGCGAAGTTTCGGTCATAGCTGACAATACTTTTGACCAACCAGTTAAGGATTTTTATTCTTGAATAAGATCAACAGAGTATGGCTGATAAAAAGTATGAAATAAAATTGTTTTGGTGACAATTGTCTAAGTAACGTAGCCTATAGATACCAAAAGTGGTTGGAGGCTGGGACTTTTGCATTAGTGAGTTTACCGGCTAATTCATTCTTCAGATTAGAACTCACACATAGCGGACATTGGCATTATCAGTAAACCTTTATCATCTTACTAGTTACTGGATTAGAGTAAGTAAACTGATACTATTTCAGTTAGCCTAAATTCTTAACATAGTTCAGAACCAACGCGGGCAGCAGTAATGTAAGTCAGACAATACAAATCTAAACATAACTTAAGTATTAACACATGTTCGTAAAAAGATTTCGATTTGCTAAACAAAACTATGGAGATATATTTTCACTTGAACGAAGGTAAATCGGGAGACGGTACGTCATGGCTTACCTGTTGTACTCCGTGCGATAAATTGCTTAAATAAACGTTTGCTCTGGCCAATGAGGCTTCGTATGCTGCAGGTTGACGAACTTGTGTATTTGATAACTTCCAAACACTTCAGCAACGTGCCGTGAATCCTAATATGCACACTATTCTTCATATAAAATACGTAAATATACATAAATACGTCCCAGACTACACGAGCTTCGTTATTTATACATTTTCTATACCATTATAGTAAAAAAATTAAATGAAAATAGCTGATAATAATCAAAAACCTATTATAATATTAACGAAATTGAAGAAAAGCGACAAAAAAGGTGGCTTTTAATAAAAACTCCGTTATTCTCTCCATTCTAATCAGACGACCCGTATCTAGACACACGGCGGCGTGTCAAGCCAAGTTCAAGCAAAGAACTGGCTAGCCAGCGCCGAGAATAATTTTACACGAACCACTTGCTGCCACTTTTGACCCTTTTATAACTCAAAATCTGTTTAACGTAAATACATAAAACTACGTGTGTGTAATCATATCCATAAGGACATCAAGAATCTCAAATTTCATAAAGCTAGCTCAAACGGTTATAAAGATATTAAGGTCTAAAAGTCGTAAATTTTAGTACCTACTGACTGACTGACTGACATACCTATAGTAGCTAAACCAGGTTAGGTTTTTATCAGTTTTTATTTATCAGTTTACAGTATTTATAATATATATTATGTTGAACATTGTTATGAAATAACTGATGTAATGAAAACTGGCCAAGTTAAATCTAACCTACTATTAGATCTCTTATTTTGAAATAACAGCATTTGTTATAGGTATCGAATAAAGCAAAGAAATAGAGTTTTATACTTGATCATAACGTTATTTTGTCCCTATTAATAAGTATTTGTATTTTGCATAGAACTTGGCACCCATTAAGATTTCCATTCTTTTTGCCGCGGAGTTCACAGCCAAGCATAATTTTTGTATTGAACTTGGCTCTCCTTTTTTACATTTATGTTTTTGGTGGGATAAAAGATACTTTATTGGTTACATAGACACAAACATATTTTTATACATCGACTTGTTTTCATATCCTTGACACTTGGTAAAATTCAATTTTGTATTTTTATACATGAATACAATAGCACTGTTTCACTTAAAATAACTTTAGTTTTCTAAAATAAAAAAAATATTAGTCAACCAGTTTCAATTTTACAGAATTTTCAGGGATCTAGCTACGGTAACTTAATTTTAATTAATTGTCAACAAACATTTTAACTAATTGTTAACGAAAGAATGATGGCGGTTAACGTCGGCAAACAGTGCAACAATTTTTTTTATATATAAAATTGTTCAAATATATTTTCATATTCTAAATGTTAATCGATAATGCTGATAATTATTTATACAAACGCCTACTAATATCATAAATAGTAAAGTGGGTAGAACCTACATTTGTATAAAAATTTGTCCATTTTCATACATTACATTATTACATAGATAGACATTAGAGGACATTTGCTACTTTTCATCACAAGTTTTCGTTACAAGTGCCTCCTGTAAGGTGTATGTGAATATAAACATTTTATTTTGTTTATATTCTTTCCCCATATCAATCAACAGGCTCCCGCGGAATCCTGTTACTTTAATTAAAAAAAAAAAATAATTATTCAAATTACTTAGTACTTGTACCAACTTCAATAAAATAATACGAAGAAAGCTAAAACGAAAAAATGGATATAGAAAGATGAGTTTTTGAAAGTAATTAACGAGTAACTTGAAATACAGCTTCGGAAAATTATTGTTCATAGGAACCTTTGTGTTCCAAGAACAAAATAAACTTCATATTTTAGTTTTAATCCCCGTCTACTTCGACTTGAGCTTCGTTAACATTAATTAGAGCCTCGCCCTTTTCTTTACTCTAAATTAGAAAGTTATTTTCTATTAAGAAATACTTCATTAGGGTGAGGGTAGTCGGTAAACTTACGCAAAAGGCTTAACTTACCTATCTTAGTTTGGCAACACACTAGTTATCTTGGACGCAAATAAAGACGTGAAGAAATTCAACTAAGACGCTTTTAAAGGAGTGTGTGAGCTTTTTGTAGCTTACTTTATCATCACCTTTACCGTCAATATCCATCAGGTTGTGTGTAATAAACCATGTATGTTTCTCATTTCGGGAAATCCGTCTACGTGTTTGCTTTCTTAAAAAACGGCTTCTGTTCGGAGACTTACACGCCGTAATAGAGCGGGAGTAGTAAGTAATAGCTGAAGACGGTAAGAATAAAATACAGGAAATGTCTGCTAACAATGCAATCGCAACTTCTTATAGAGCTTGATTTTAGAAAACTTTTGATAACAATAAATTAAACTTTAACTTGAAATACGACTGTCCAATATAATAAAATTGTTTACTTGTATGTAGACACCTTTGTATTAAAGGGATGACATATATTTAAACACAATATTTCACTTTAACCCTCAACCTCTTCAATTTGAGTTTTGCTGGATTAAGTAACTGCATTTTTTTTCTAAACGGAAACACTTCATTCTATCTGCAGTATTAAATAAACAAATGCTTTATTTGTTATAAATCCGGCCCCAACAGAGCGAGTGGGCACTTATTTATTTCTAAATGTAGAAAACAGTAAGTATTTGAAAACATACTTTTTTAAAGTTAATACATCTTGATGCATGTTTAGGACATGGAAATAATCCTATAACCATAAATATGTAACTAGATATTTATTGCTTTAAAAAACAATTAACTTGTTATTTTCCGATAAAATAGCTTAAAGTACAGAATGCCAATCCTCAGCAGAACAAATAACATTTCCGGTTCATAAAAGGCCAGCTAAGTAACGAGATTAACCAGTTCTTCTAGTATTAAAATTGTGAAATGACATTTATAAGAATTAGGTTTGCAAATATCGTGATATCGATATAATCGAGTGTCGTCATCCGACACGTTATGATATCCTAGTCCTTAGCAGGAAAAATACTTAAAATATTGTGCTGCATGGAAATCCGACTTAGAGATGTTGACTTTTATAAATTTTCTTATAACCTTGTATAATTACTGGCGCCCAAGTGTAATATTTCAAGAACAGATTGTGATATCTTATTCAACTCAACCTCTTGACTTGACTACATGAAAAGTCAACCAAGTTAGTATAACATACAATTCAGATGTTCAAGTTTACAGTTAAAGTCGTTTTAGATAGTTGTAAACACGTCTTCCAAAAAAGCTGACCTTGGAGGAATCTTTCGACTATTATTGGATGAAATCTAACATCCATTTGGATGCAAACCAATGTTTACAACCATCTAGAACCCCTATAACAATTTGGTTTGACATGTGTAGTTAGGTTTGCATAGATCGCGATATCGACGCTCGACCTCCCTCGACCGGTCGATGATGTTTATTTAAATTTTAATGTAATCGTCCAACTGTCTCAACCTCTAATCCGGTTTCGTAATGCCAATGATAAGATATTTCTACGTACAATGTATATTGTAATCACAACACATTATCTATACCTATAACAAAGTGAAAAGATTTGTTTGTTTATAAGTATCTAACTGTTTTAGTTTTTATTGCGATTATAAAATTAAGTAATTTTTGCACTAACGGCAACGGCTTTAAACACTGGAATAAAAAGTAACCTGTGACCATTTGCGGATCAAAGTGTAATTGTGTTCCAAATTTCATCATCAAAAACACTATAAGATGAACGCTGACATATATTCTCATCTTCGTAATTTTAGTGTGAATTTGTGAAATAGTACAGAATCTATATAGCAGCATATGTTATGTTTTTATAGTTCAATAGTATAGTTTAAGTTCAGTAGTAGGAAAGTTAAAGGTAACAAGTAGCAACTGATAGTTGTTATAAGTTTCGAGTGGAGCATCTTCGTTTCACTGTTTTCCCGCCTAAACATCAATTCTAAACAAGTGACATTCTACTTCCCTGTAGAGTTAAATATGACAGACGTCATCCACATTCCACACGGATGCTGTCTATTCGGTAATGAGTTATTCTTAATAACTTGGCCTCTATACGTCTTTCGCTAGACTAATTAAAAACTTATTGCACAATCTATATTTCACAACACCTGGGTATGTGTTTATCATTTTTTGTTAAGTAAAAACTTTCGTTCTTGAATTTCACATTTTTATAAACTTCTCTTGATTTTACTTCTTCCATTTTTGGATGTCCTAAGAAAGACGTCCAAGACGGTTGTAAACACGCCTTCCAACAAAGGTGACCTTGGTGAAAACTATATTTTCATCCTCCAATTATTATTAAATTTGAATAAAATTTTCGGTCCAGACGGATCCAAACTAATGTTTACAACCAGTATTATAAACCCTATTAGAGAAATAGACCGAGCCAGTGCCGGACTAGCACTGTAGCAGAAACAAATACTACTGGCACCGCGCCTTTGGAGGTTCCATATTAATAAGTATGTTAATAAAATAAAATTAGTTGCTCAACTAAAGACCCCAACTTCTGCTAAGTAAAGTCGCAAGTAACTTCATGATAACATTAGCTCTAAAATAGCAAAACACCGACAGCATCAATCTATAGGCTACGGTTATTTCCTATCATTAAGAAAACCATGTGCCCTGAAAAAAAGTAACAGCACCGAAGGGCGCAGACGCCATTCATTTTCCCACAGAACATTCTCCAGGTCCCGCAGGCCCTAATACAGTTGTGCCGTAACGGCCATCACACATACAATATGACAGTCACAACGTGCATGTTTTTTTTAAATTTCCATTAAAAGGTGTAACATGAACTGATAATAATTACAAATCAACATCGACGTTACTATTACTTTTACAATTGTATAAGGACATCTTGAGCAATTGTTTTTGTTTTCAACCAAACCTAAACGTTTTAATGTTAATCGTGCACTTTACGTACATCACGTACGGCTAGTTTAAAAGCAATGACAGTTAGACTTTATTGTATTATTAACTGCAATTAAAACTAAGTTATTTTTAATATATATTAATAAAATGAAATTTATTACTGGTAAATATAAATTTATATGTGCTTTACCTAATTCGAAGGTGAAAATAGTCTTTATATATCCCGTTTTTTATGAATTAGATTCTATATAATTTTATTTGAAAGTTAAATTCCGTTAATAGTATTGTCGTCGTCCTCGCTTTTTAAAAGTATTAAATGTGCGGTGGCGTTTCTTGTGCATCATATCATTAATCAACGCACAAGACGACATACATACAACGTACTGTGATAACTATCTATGTCAAGTCAGCTCGGAGTAGTTTAAGAGCTAAATAGGTATTTATTTTGTAATGCAAACATACTTACAGATGTTTATTACCGGTCAACGTTTTAACCGACTGTAAAAAGGAAGGCTTTTCCAATATACCTGGTTACAACTAAATTACGTAAAACGGGAGCCCGCATCATGGTGAAACCATTTCAATAAGTCTGTACCTATTGCACACGAGGTTTCTTGAGCTGTTTCAAATAGGATACTACCTGTTGCCCGCGGCGTTAATGATCTCACAGGAACATATTTTCGGGATTAAAGCTATTCTACGTGTTAATCCAAGTTATCCTCTTATGTGTGTGCCAAATTTCACGAAAATCGTTTCAGCAGTTTTTGCGTGAAGGAGAAACAAACAAATATTAATTTAATAAACTCGCATTTATAATATTAAGTAGGATAAGAAAAAGAGAACAACGACTTTACGAAGGAATTGACTATCCGTAATAATTAGAGCTGTTCGCGCTTTAATTATGACCTGTGGAACCTAACACAGCTGTATTATTAATATTAAATCTATAAATTAATACGTGATGCCAAAACATTTGACCCCTTTTTACGAATATTGCGAGGACGCAGGAGCATAAAATTTGGCACACTTATAGTTTATGTGTAGGAGAATGGCATAACGCTAATATTTTTCAATCATAATTCTTATAAAGTACATTAAATCAATAAATAAAACATTACCCACACTACCACCACCCACCCACCACACACACAAATATATTGATGACAACGATAAAAAAAGACAGATGGCGCAGTAGTTGTTATATAGCCCTGATGATGCTTGTATAGCGAAACCGGTTGGCTAAATTATAAAAATAAAAAATAATAAAATATATTGTGGAAAGTACAAGTGTTTTTAAATAAATTACATCACAGATGGCGCACTATTAAGTTTGGAAACAAAGTAGTTGGTCTTAAGAAATGAAGATGGCGTTCTTATCAACAAGATATTAAAATTTATTATAGTCGAATTTAGACTAATGGGCGAACACTAGTAGTACTAAAACTTATGACAGTAGAAATTTGGTGTTATTACGAAAATGTTATACAACATTAAGCAGAGTAATACGCAACGTCTGGTGAGTTTAGTTTTTTGAACACCTATTCAAAGCGTTGATTACTGATATTTATTAGGCAAACACATTGACCTAGTCTCAATTTTAGTGAAATAATTGAGTTATTTAACACTGCCTGTTTTCACACGCAAATATAATAACGGACGTGTTATAACACCAGCAATTATAACAAATTTTCTGGAGTAAAGATGTGGCTACATCATAAACCCCTAGTCCAGTGTTTCCTAAACGCCGAGCCGCAGCACGGTACCGGGCCATTTAAATTAAATACCGGGTCGCAACATTCGAAAACAATCGACAGAGACGTGAAAACTGCAAGCCCTTGGCGCTTCATCTCACTGAGCCTCTCTCTATCTCTGCCAATCATAGATATACCCCCCCCATAAGACCAAGTTTTATGCTTCTTCTTTCGCTGTAGTTGCTGTAAAATTGTGGAACGACTTGCCTACCCATATTCGAAAGGCTGAGACTCTGTGGAGTTTCATAAAACTTATTAAAAATTATTACATGGAATTTATTTAAATTTTTTTTTCAGTTTCATTTATAGTAATTATTTGTTACTGTCTTACTGCTGTTGTCAAATAAATATGCATTTCTTAGATTTATTTCATTCATGGATATGTATTATTATATGTAGTTTATGTATGCCTATATATGTTTATATATATACATATATGTATTTATGTTTGCATGTATGTTTGTATATTCTTATGTAATTATTTGTGTATTTGTATATTATTAATATTACTTTGTAATTAAAAATGTATTTTATTCATATTCTGTAAGTGTTTTTTTGTATTGATTTATTTTATTTCATTTATTTTTGTTTAATTTTGTTTTTTTTAATTTTGTCTGATATTTATTTTTTTCTTTAGTTTTGTTACGTACATAATTGTTGTGTTCTTGCCTTTAATTTTATTTTGTAATTTTCGATTTCCTGTCTTTCCTGGTTGTCTGGTAGAGATTGGTTTGAGCGATAAGACCGCCATATGTACATTTTTGTT
Organism: Calephelis nemesis; assembly: GCA_002245505.1. NCBI lineage: Eukaryota > Metazoa > Arthropoda > Insecta > Lepidoptera > Riodinidae > Calephelis > Calephelis nemesis. The sequence continues at coordinate 181,680 of NJDD01000290.1, forward strand.
TTGTAATATTTTTGTTCTGTATTTTATGTTTGTGTTTATATTGTACAATAAAGAATAAGAATAATAATAATAATAATAATAATCCACTAGGACAGTTTAAACGGGTTTTTGCAGCTTGACGATGCGAAATTATTAGGGTAAAAAGTATAGGTAAAGTAACCTACTAGATGCAGTTTGTATTTAAAAGTGTCAAGTGGGACACAGGGAGGCGTTTTGAAAATTACCGGGCCATGACAGAATGTTTGGAAAACACTGTCCCTAGTGGAATAACACACTTTAAATTGATTTGTGGTATTTCATTCAAGAAACGTATAGAAATAAGTAATAACTAAAACGATGCTCCGCAGAATTGGCGTCACAGTTGAAGCCGTACTTGACGTCACTACAATTACTTTCTTAAACACCTCGTGAAGTAGGTACAATGACCAAGAACCGTACAAAAAATTATAAAACAGCAATTATGTTCTAGCAATCACAAGCACACGTGACGATTGTGACTAGTTACTTGTAATGGCCGCGGGGCACGTCGGGCGTGGCGTCAGTATTCACGCGGACGAGGTCGCGGACGAAGGCTAGTGAATCGTTGTCACTAAAATGATTTGTTAAGAAAACAATTCGTTAATTTTAAAATTTGAATTAAGGCCGTGAATTAACTAAGAAATTGAGGCCGAGCGTATTTTTTTTTTCAAATAGTAAGGTACTTTGTTCTTTTATTTCACTGCTAAAAATATTTAGGGCACAATCAGAGACTAATTAATGGATCAAGTTGACATTTACTTTTTTATGGGAAAACACAGCGAACAAGCTCTCCAGATTTTACCCGTGTTGGTCCGGGGCTCCTTTGCAGAATAGATCATCTGCCTTCCTGCCAGGCAGCTCGTAAAAGGCGAGCATAGGCTTACCGTCACCAACACCGTGACACTACAAGGTAGTAGAGTTTCGCAGCGACTCTTCCAAATTGCTATCACCGCCCTACCTATTCCTGCCGCCATAACGTCCAATGCGTGCCGTTGACGTGTTCCAGTTTGGAAGGTTGGGTAGCCGGTTACTAACTTTAAATTAAATCCGTCTGCATGTTTGCCTTCCATTATCATAAATAAGGTGGAAAGAGGCAGCCGTAATATACAGACACCACAGATGTTAAGGTTGCGTGGCTGTCCTGTGGATAAGGTGTTAGGATCTATTCTAGGACCGGAGCATAATATTGTCATATAATTGTGTCAGGAATACGTAAGAAGTTAAACCCCTTACCTTAAGTTGCTGCACAGCACTCGAACCAATTATATTTTTCAAGACTAGCTGTTGCATGCGTCTTTGACCGTGTTATATATTTATATCACACTTACGATAAGTTGTTCCGCATGACAATTGAAATTACCTGAAAACAATAAAGAAAATAGCATTAAGTATTATGACATCCAATGTACAACAAGTTTTATTATAACATTGATTTTAATTTTTTATTATTTTAAATAAATCAAATACCATAAATTTTTAAATATCATAAATTACATTAAAAAAAACATTTTTATTCACAAACAAATAGACCGACAGTGAAATCAAAAACAACGTTTAAGTTTCAAAGCAATTTATCAAATATATTCAATATGAACAGAGCTGCACAATGTTATTTTTTAATTTAATGTTCTATATATGTACATTGTAAAAATGGAAATGTCGATTATGTACGCATATAATTTCCAAACGACTGCACCGATCAAGCTAAATTTTCGTTTACAAATATTTGTGAAAAACCAGAATAAGTTTAAAAGATCAGACAATATGTCAAACTTCAAGAAAACTTAGAAATGGGTGAACAGATAGAACAAGGTGCACCGGATCAGCTAGTACAATTTTGTAAAATTAGATTAAAGATTACGCAAACCAAATTTAAATTAAGATTAACATTTGTTAATACAATCGCGCGAAAATTTATGTTAAGTTATTGCTAATTTCTATCATGAAAACTATATAGGTACTTATTTATCATCCCGTACTGTATTTTTACAGGGCTACAAATATGATAGTGTCAAAATTTAAACAATACATACTAAATAACAAAATTATTATAATTTGAAACAAACAAGCGACGAAACATTTTTCATCGTTACTAAATACTAATAATATGATGTTATTTTGAATTTGTAGGCACCTGTACGGCCCGTCTCCTTTTACTGACGTCATGGGAAAATTATTTATTAGAGTAATAAGTTTTAAGATATAAAGCAGAAAAGCCAGCACTGGTTCGATACTCTTACCTATCTAAAATATCTAAGCTGAAATTTAGTGAAGACAGATCCATATTATGTATTATTCCCTTTAGGATATGCATAGACCAGAATCAATATATTTAATCATTGAAATATGCGCGGGCCTTCTATTTCGGTCCATGCTATTTCTGTACATTGCGTGGTAGATACGGTAAGGTCAAAAGTGAAATAGTGTAGGTCGTACATTCGCTGTTAGAGATTTCCATAAAGTGATAGATTGCCAATCTCAAAGAATTGTCTTTTATGATAGTTTTATCAAATTTAGTTGAAAATAGCGAGTACTAAAACTCAGGTACTGCAAGAAGCAAACATCTGAGTGAGCACTTAAAGAGTACGTAGGAGTTTAAAGTGAAATATCTAAAGAATATCAGCCTGGCAAAACATATGCAACCTCAACAAATGGGTCATCGTAGACCCACGAACCATAGCAAATAAAAATATTAGTAACCTGATTCTTCCAACCTGCCAGACAGGAGTTTAAACGACTTGGATCAACGAGGGAAAACTTAACTTTCTCTCAAAAAGTTGGTAACTTTCTGACCTGCTTTCATCAGGTTTGACATCCTTGGCTCGAAACGCGACATCTTCAAGGAGTATTACTTCAATGCTATATTTTACTGTCTACATATAACCGTCGCTTTCTTGTGAGTGCAATAAGGACGTCTTTATTAACATACTATTATGTCCAATAAAACTTCGTAATCATATAGAAATCATGTTTAATGAGCTATGTAGCAATAACAACTGAAAATATAAAAACTACCCTCTTATATCTTAAGCTTCCATTATTTGTTAATAATGACAAGTAAAGATTTACCAACCTACAATTTCATATCAAACCTAACACTATACACAACACACACTTTAAAACGGAAGAGGTTATTTGTTTAACTCTTTTTTTTACACGATTGGTCGACCATTTGATTGTTCTTTCTTTTTGGAAAGGTAAGTCATGATTCTCAGATGGTCCCATTTAAATTTGATTTTGATCCGACTATTGGTTGATTTATACTCAGCAATACATATCTCAACGACACGGTCGACTAGGAAATGGAGAAATGAACATGAGAATTTAAGCATTATTGAGTATTATTCAAGAAGCACAAGACAGGACTTTGATCAACTGTATGTAGAATCACCAGGAGCTGGAAAAGCCTTTCGAAAAAGAACAAATCACAACGTTATTTTTTTATAGTTTTACTGGGCTAAAACTATTACGATAAAACATTTTACTATTACTTGAAAATTATGCGTCAAGGCCCTTTGTTTTACGAAAAAAGTAAGTTAAGATACGTTGTAACTAACCTGCTTTGATTCAAGTCGGAAAATAAAAGCAACACATTTTTTTAGGTTCGACATCCTGCTCCCAAATTTAACATTTTAATTTACTATAATGGTAATATAACGTATGAAAATATATTCTCTTCACAAAATGTATTCTACCTATTACTTGATTTCCCTTGAGGCGATTCGACGATGTTATTCCGAAGGAATAAGATACACCGACACGAGATCTAAGGCCTTGTATTTTTACGATATTGCGTACCAAAAAGTCAACCAATAAACTTAACAGGTTTCAAGGCTCTTCGAGCTGGTTGGTGTAGAAACGGGTTGGCTGTTATAAGGAAGTATATTTTTCCCTCATTTCAAAGCAATTAGAAAAAAACTAGAGCCTATTCTAGGTCGAACGGTTTCTAGGTCGAAATCAGATAACGCATGCCTTTATAAATAGAACCTAAACAATGCTTAATTTCATATTTTTTTACCGTTTACGTTTACCAAGTGCCGACGATGGAAAATACCAAATGCTTAATTTGTTTTCTTATTTTGTGGGAATTTGTTTTGGAAGCTAAAGAAGCAGACGAAATACCTGACAATAATAAAATGAAAGTAATACCAGCCTAGTAATAGTAAAGATGGTACTATCTTATGAGTTTATATACGGGGCTAGCTCCCATTACAAACCTTGTCATATTATATTAGACTAGGGTCGATAATTTTTAAAACCAAATAAAATAGTAGTACGATGAAACCCATTAGAAAATGAGGAGAAAATTATCAAAATGAAAGGAAAATAAATTACGGTCGATCCGAGTTCGGGAAGTGGAAGGGGGGGGGTTTAAGAGTAAAAAATGGTTTATCTTGATTTCCGGCAAAACTAAAAGTCCTATCGAAAAAAGTCACATGGCAAAGTTGAAAATAATAAAATGATCTAAAACTTTTGTTCTAACACTTTTTTCACATAACCTCAAAATTTATGTGAAAAATTCAAAAAACCAAGTTTTTGGTTTTTTACTTTTAGCTTTTACAAAAATTTCTTTTTTTTAACGAAATTTGGTGAAAACTTACCTTTTTATGTCCCAAATTTGTAATTTATTTGATTAAAAAATTCATAAAACCAAAAATTTGGTTTTATGAATTTTTCACATAAATTTTGAGGTCATGTGAAAAAAGTGTTAATACAATAGTTTTAGATCATTTTATTACCTATAACTTTGCCATGTGACTTTTTTCGATAGGACTTTTAGTTTTGCCGGAAATCAAGATAAACCATTTTTTACCCTTAGAACCCCCCCTCCCATTTCCCGAACTCGGTTCGACCGTAATTTATTTTTCCTTTCATTTTGATCATATTCTCCTCCTTTTCTAATGGGTTTCATCCTACTACTATTTTATTTCACTTTTTATTATTTTTAAAGGCTTCTACCCTAGTCTATATGCAATATTTACGATATTTCGAGGCTAGGGATTCAAGACTTTAAATTTACATATTAATATTAACGAAGGCAAGAATTTCACCTTATAAGGATTTATCACGTCTCATTATTTTAAAACGTTTTATTTTCAGCCAATTTATGGGCAAGTCGGCCAATTAGGAAGCACACATGAAAAAAGAAAGTCCATATTTGACACAATTGACGTAAACGATACAATAAATTGAACATAATTATCTGTCCATTACAATAACCGGGTAGCTTACTTACATAACATAAAATAAACGAACGATATGAGAATATAATTTATGGCATTTACAATGGAGGTTCCCTTGAACCCACCACGCACGTTGCCCAAGGTCGGCGGACGTCCATAGACCGCGTCATCACCACCGTGCCTTACGGGCTTTGACCGAGCATCACGAAAACATAACTTGCGCAATAGTTGATGAATCACACCCAATAAATATCATGCTGTGTAATATAAGTTAGTATAAAAAAGGTCACGCATATTTACTCGTACAACATATATGAAAAACTCATGTGTTTTTAATGTATTAAAAATACTAGATTGTTAAGAGGAGAATTCATTAGGCAGACATGCCTGCAGGTAAATCCGAAGACATGCTCTTAAAAAAGTATCGTCACACATATCCCCGAGTTAGGCAGAGGTACCAGGCCACCCACGACTAGCCGAAGACACTTAAGACTACTGAGATGGTTGGTGAGGTCGTGCGTCCGTCTAGTAAATATCCCCGATCTATTAGTTAGTGACGGAAAATAGAGGCAAAGTGCTTTCTAACCAAAAAGCTTGTAATAGACGAGCCAGTTTTTGTATGTATTCCTGTAGAATAAACTATTTCTAAATACATACATAGCTAGAAATGTACAATTCACTAAAACAGCATAAAGGACAAAAATAATTAAGATTATGCCAATTCTATGAAGGACTTTGTACATAATACGATTGTGTACTAAAAGGGGGTCTTTCTTTAAACTAATTTCAAAACCGTACGCGGAGCTGGGTTTAAACAATTTATTTTTAACAAATATTATATTTTCAACATAGCTTAATTAGAAATGACTCTCATAGGATATTGCCACATCTCGTGCTGTTAGGACTTTTCTATCAAACTGAAATTGTCTTTTCAGTAATCAGCATTTAAAATATCATTAATTATTATACTTATAAAAAACGTTTCAAATTATGTCGTATCAAACATATTTAAAATTACGTATTATATTGTGGAAACGCTACGTTATAAGATTAATTACGAATATATTACATTTACGGTATAAGATTTGTCACGAATATATTTGAAAAATAAGCTAAAAATAGGCATGATACGACTCCTAAAAATGAGGAAGTTTGCATTTGGAGTGTATGTCTTTTTTATTATTTTGTACGTTTGATACGCGGTTTCTCAGCCAATAGCCGACCGATTTTGATAGTTCTTTTTTAGGAAGTTAGCTCATGATTCCGAGGTGGTGCTGTACCTATTAATATCACCATGATCCGACTAGTGGTTTTTAAGTTACACTAATTAATACATATTTTTTCCCATTATCAATGATGACGTCATCATAGTGTCGTCGCCAAGATAAATGAAAAAATGTATGCATTATTAAGTACTAGCTTCCGCCCGCGACTCCTTCCGCGTGGACGTCGGTCTAAAACTGAAAAATTAATATTTTTTTTCTACGTATTTTTCCAGGATAAAAAGTATCCCATTTTTTTTAATGATATTAGAAGGCAAACTAGCAGACGGATTTCCTGATGCTAAGAAATTCACGCCGCCTAGAGACACAAAGGTGGAAATGGTGCGTTGCCAACCTGGGGCCGGGATGTTAGGCCTCGAGCAAAAGTAAGTTGACCGGCTACCTTACCCTCCGAACCGGAACACGTCATGACGTTATGGCGGCAGGAATAGGTAAGGCGGTGGTACCAATCCGGGCGAGTCGCTGCTAAGCTCTACCACCTAGTCAGAATTCACGATGTTAGTGACGGTGAGCCTTTGCTCGCCTTTTACGAGCTGCCTGGCAAGGAAGGCAGATGGTCTATTCTGCAAAGGAGCCCGGACCAACACGGGGATTTTATGCCCAGGATAATAAGATATAATATTACATAGTAGGGAAGTAGAGATTTTCAACCAATTTTGCTACTATGTGTCAAAATTTCTTTGTGTGTTTTTCGTTAATGATAAACTGATGTACGTGGTTCATTTGGTTCATTGTTATGGACTTATGGTAAAAATTACTGTTAATAATTTTTTTATTATAGGGGTTGATTTTCAAAAAACGCTTAGATATGTATCTCATAATTTGTATTGCAGAGCATTACTTCAGTGTCACGCAAAATATTTCAATAGAATTAAATTTCCCATACAAAATTAGCCACCCTCTTTAACCCCCAATGGGGGTGAATTTCGAATAACCCTGAACTACGTGTTTCATCATTTCTACTAAAAAGCATGAATTCAAAGTTAATTCAAAAATTTGCAATAACAATATTTTTCTTGTAAAAAATTTGCCACCCCTTTTAACCCTTTTAGGGGTTGAATTTCCAAAAAATGATATGCCTATGTCCTTCTCATGAATGCAAACTATCTACATACCAAATTTCAGCAAAATCGGTTAGGTGGTTTAGGCGTGAAAAGGTAACAGACAGACAGAAAGACAGAGTTACTTTCGCATTTATAATATTAGTGTGGATTACTAAAAAAATACTATTTGAATGATGATGAAATTTCAATGGACCCTTTCGCAATCGTTTGCTATCTTTAGAAAAAAAAGTTCTGAAATCGTGACGTGGTACTTACTAAAATAGTTGCAATCAGTTTCTGCAGTTTTAATGATTTCATGTATGAATTTATTAATAATCATGATTATAGAATATCAAAAATACTACGCTGAAAACTAGCACTGGCAAAATAAAAGCCATATAATTAAACAATTAGTATATTTCAAAAAAAAGAACGTGACCGTTACCGCCATATCACAAGCGTCTACAATGTTGCCATACTTCCACTTCACGATTTCATAAACATGTCAATTTTTTTACATTTAATTATTCAATTACGACGTAGACTTGTTATTTTCCTTCAAGATATAATCAGTTCGTTGGAGCGTGACGCTTACAACACGAATATTTGCGCAGATTTTAAACAGATTATTATAATGTACGTCACTTGTAATTGCTCATTTTCCATATTACCATTTCACTGCTTGTAAACACAAAATTTATTTGGTTTCAATACAACCGTTGATTTCCGCCTTCGAACATCGCCTTAGTGCTTAAAGTATTATGCCCATCATCTTGTTGCGTAGCGATCTACAACTGTACGATTCCGAAGACATTTCTTACCCCGCATAACACCTTTGTGGAATCAGTTACCGAGGGCGGTATTCCCAAATGATTATGTATTAGGAACCTTCAAGGAAAGAGCGTACTCATTCCTTAAAGGTCGGCAACGCATCTGTGATACTCATGGTGTTGCGGATGTCCGTGTGCGGAGGTGATCAATTTCCATCAGGTGATGGCCCACTATTGTATTAAAAAAAAACGCTTTTTTATAGTAGTTAACTGTAACCACACATAAAAGAAACGTAGTAGTATATTACTCGTAGCATTTAATAAAGTAAACCAACCCCATGCCCAATTATCTCATACAAGGTTTATCTGCATTTGCCATTAACGGCATGATATCAAACCTGATGACCTTCAAAAATTGGACGATAAAGAGCAAATTAGGCATGTCATTCATTAAAATTGGCTAAAACTAATTAATAATTACTACTTATTACTACAACTAAAGCATGGCGAGGAATTGTTTAAACGCGATTATCATTGACATATTCCGGATATTAGACTTTTTGCATCTTAAAAATCAGTACCTTGAAAAGGTGATATGGTTTATGGTAATATAAATCTGTGACCTGCAACCGCGGCAAACGGCTAGTGCATGTATAAAATGAAGGTAACCAACATTGTATATGTCATAGAGCAGCACTCGACCTATTGAAAATAGACTTGTATTCAAACAAGACCAAAAAGCTGTCGGAATGCAGACGAAAATAAACCTTGAATTGAGACACCACAGACGTTGGCACCTCGGGGGATAAAAATGTTATCCTTCTATCTCTTAAAATATCTGGTTCACCTTAGACATTCCAAAAGTGGGTTCTGGAAAACCTATAGGTAGAAAAGCCAATAGGGTTTCGCGAAATTATTCACTCATTACTGTTAAACAGTGTCATAAATTAAATTTAAAGCTTAAATTTTACTATATTTCTAATATAATTTTAGATATGTTTAATTATAAATTAATGTCCGACCTTGTAACCTTTTGATACTGGGTTTTATAAATGAAAATGAAATGTTTAATGAGTGTTACATTATTTTGAATGTTTCAGAACCGCCGATCTAACAGACCTATACACGCGGTTTTGCTTGCGTAGCATTACACACAATATATTATGTACCTAAGTTTTTTTCAAGCAAAGTATTGCGCAGACAAACATCATAAAAGAGCTCCGAGTAGCTGATTGACCTGATACACAGCCAGACTAAAGGCACACCCAATTTCCCTCATACCATCTTGACTCGTCCACCTTGTGATTCCATAGGAATTTTTGTCTAGTAGTGATTTCGCGGGTCCAACTCCAAGTGCAAATATTCTAAATAATACTATTTAGGAACCTTCACGAAAAAAGATTATTAATTTCTGAAATAACGAGCTTCAAATCAGTTTAGTTGAATATTTATAGATTTTTAGAAAAAATATAAAGGTAACGTAATCCTAATGTGTTTGTCCCACATTTGACTCATATACTGAGCTGTTTTTAGGATGAATATTTACACATACAGTGCATGGTAACGAAGAAACGACTTTTTAGTAGGTAAATCTATTACATGACAATATACATATAATATGTTGTTTATTATCAATATTTTTACGGCACTAAATGGCAATCAAGCAGAAAAAAAACTTTATTAAGAAGTTTATGATAATGCGTAAAATTCGAAGTGACACCTACTACCTGCCGGCAACAAGCCAGCTTCTTCGTCCTTCATGAGTCATGACTGTCCACTTTGTACTTACATAACAAATGCGTAGTGCACGTTGTTAATTATTTTGTTGCGGGTTCTTTTAAAACTATGATATCTGCTAAGATTTTCTTTGAAATGAATATAAATGATTTCAAGGGCAATTTTGTTCATAACTAAATATTTATGAAGAATTAATTGTTTATTTGAATAAGGATTAATGTCATGTATTAAACACATTAACAAATAATGCATCATATTAAACGTCATAAAAAGGGCTATAACTGAGTCAACCTTAAAAGATATCACTGACATTTTAATATATACATAGTATAAAGCAAAGTCGCTTTCCGCGTCTGTCTGTATGTATGTATGCTTATATCTTTAAAACTACGCAACGGATTTT